>WEIT01040304.1:90662-120722 GCA_013389985.1 Dryoscopus gambensis | reverse complement strand
GATGCTTCTGTCCACAGTTAAGATGTTAGAGTTCAAAAGAAAAAGTACACATGGATTAAAGAGCTGTAAAATTTTATCAGAATAAGAAACAAAAAAGAAGCCAAGAAGACTGCAGTGGAAACAGAATAAACAGTACAGAAACATCAAAGACCATGAAAAAGAAAGAAAACTTATTTTCCATTTATTACAGAGATGTCTGGAAGATTCAGGTGGAACATAACACATTCAGCAGATGAGGGCAGTGCAATGTGGGATGATCTGACAGAAACCCCAAGAAATTCAGCTACAGCAAATGCCAAGACCCGCAGGCACCAACTGGAAAGAAAAGCCGCTCTACTGAAAAGGACTGAGGGGTCCTGGCTGACAACACGTTGCACATCAGCCTGCAGTGCATCCTTGTNAGTGCATCCTTGTAGAAATGAAGACCAACTCCATACTGGGCTGAATCAGTAACAGTGCAGATAGCAGGTAAAGTGATGTGGTCCCTCACCACAATTCAGCACTTGTGAGATGGCATCTGCAGCATTTTGTCCCATCTGGAGCGCTCCAGGATAGAGACATTCTAAAACCAGCGCAGTGGAAGGTCATGGCAGTGATCAAGGGCTGGAACATGCAGTGTATGGAGAGCGGCTGAGGGGCTTGAGTCTGTTTAGTTTCTATCCTTTAGAGAAAAGATTAAGGGAAATCCAAGTGCTGTTTTCATGATTCTGGAGAAGAGTGAGCCACGCTCTTCTCAGAGATTCACCGTGGAAGGACAAAAGGCAACAGACACAACTTGCAGAAAGTGAAACTCCAATTATCCTAATTAGATAGAAGGGAGGAAAAAAATCATGGAAGGGTAGTAAAACTTCAGAGCACGTTTCTCAGAGAAGATTTACCATCCTTAAAGTTATTCAAAATTCAGCTGAATAGGGGCCCTAAGCAACTTTACCCAGTTTCAAAGGTGGCCCAGCCTTGAACAAGAGGCTGGACCAGGCAACCTCCAGAAGTTACTTCCTACCTAAATTATTATATAATTCTTCTACATTGTCTGTGAGGAATGACAAAGATAGTGCCTTGGGCTAGGAGAACAACTATACAGACTCCAGAGGTTCATTCCAGTATTTTTTTCTGCAGTCCTGAAGACTGAAAGGCACTAATAAATATTCAGACAGAATATAAGTTTTCTCCCTTTTGTGTGAACAGTGCTTCATTCGTTTTAGCTAATGGGTTATAAATACAAATAAATATTGTGTATTACATACTTAGAAATTTGATAGTAATAACATTCAGAAATTAATTTTAGATACCAAACTGCATGGAAAATGAGGGGAAAAATTATAGTGGAGAATGCTACAATAGGCAGCATATAAAATAACATTTTCAAATACTTCCTTATCTGCTCTGCAATTCCCAGAGAGGCTCTCAGGCACATTGCTGACAGCCAAAGCTGGAACCTTCTCTGAGTGCTGGGCTGACAGTCTGTAGTGAGAGAGGAATATATCGTGCACAATCACTTTAAAAGCCCTTTTTAACTTTCAAGGCCTTTAAGGCACAAAAGACAAAAGGAGATTGGTTATATCACACAGGGAATTTACCTGTGGATAATCCAAAAATATTCACGGCAGGAACAAAAGATCCTTCAGCTGATCACCTATACGCTTTCTAAAACTAATTTTACACTGGAAGTATGATCATACAGCCCTATTTTCCGTATCTCACAGAGTTTAGAGACCAGTGACAATGTATGCAGTCCACTGAGCAGAACTAATCGTTAAGATGATACTTCTGACGAAAGAGCTGAAAAAATCAAAATTCTGTAATTTCCTCTCTCATATCTGGAGATCGTTTTCAATATGCAAATGCAAAATAAAAATGCTTTATTAAAACTTTACACCAACACAGATTTCCTTTAAGGTGCAGACATAATGCTTTGTCCTCACGATAAAAAAGCTGTTTATAAATGAAAGAGCTTGGTTGGAACTGCTTACATTAATCCACCAGTGGCAAAAGAGATCACATAATAGCAATTACTTAATGTGACTGATTTTGTCAGCTTAAAAGAATAAATATTGCTTGCATGATGAAGATCTATAGTTTTGACATATTTTGTGTAAGAAAAAAGCATGATTACCACATGAAATACTGGTCAGCAGACTATTTTTTCTCAACTCTTTTAAAAGGCAAGATTGCCCTTCCTCCAATTAAACCTGTAAAAGTCTTTCAACATTGTAGTTCAAAGAATAGCCCAGACACTTGCCCAACTCTGTGAAGAAAGTTCCTTAGATGCATCTCACAGGCTGGCAAAAAAAAAACCAACTTATTTTCATATAGGCAGAAAACAATAGAATGCTCACTTTCTGAGAAGCCTGAAATCTCGGCCAGCATATAAACATCTATTTTTATAACTGTATATGCATATTTCCTTTTAGTGCAATTCTTAGTATTTTTGGTGATTCAGCTGCATAAAGTATGCATATATACATATCACCCGCAGAAAATAAAGGCAGATCTTTAAACTTGAAAGTGTGTAGGTATAACATGAAATAAATTAAGAATTCTGCTACAATTTAAAACTAATCAAGTATACATGCCTTTATCCTCCAGAACCTATTTACATGTATGTAAAGACATGCACACACAGATGTTTTATTGAAATATGAAATTTAGATTTTAAAAGCTTAAGATTTAGTAAGATTTTGATAGCTACATACTTATCTGAGAGTAGCTTTTCTTACTTTTACCACGGTAAAAATTTGAGTTAGTAAAACGTGCTGTTACCCAGGAAACAAGAACAAATGCATGTGCAATAGGAATAAAAATTCAAAAACCTTGGATGAAACTATATATACTAGAAGTGAGTCATTTTTCTCTCACTTCCCTACATCCAAGCTAAAGATTTCATCATTACTATAAACAATGTATGCATGATCTCAGTAATAATTTAATGGCAGAAAAAAAAAGAAGGGTTAACCCTCCTAAATAATAGGAAAATTGGAAAAACAAATTTTAAAATTTTATACTTTGTAGTTTTCCAGCAATCACTGCTGGAAGGTTTATCCTTCAAACCCAACCGGTATCCTGTTAGAAAAATTTTAAACTACTGGTACAAGAGAACAACACAACTCTCAGAAGTCCACAGAAAACTACATTATTCCCAACATGTGAAATTGAGAAAAGTGCCAAGATGTCTGACAGAGGCTCTCTCCAGTATAAATGGTTACCTGCAGGAAAAGAAATTTCTGCCTCGACCTACAAAGGTAAACCTGCTGTTTGCAGGTGCAAAGTTGCAGGGGTAGAATTTTTATGGTACTATATATCTTCTGGGAAAAGCAGAAATTGTCACAACATTTTTATGCGCTATCTGAACATGACATTTAGGTACTGACAGAACAAGGCACACAGTCAGACAGCAGTCTTTGTCAATAATGATACTTCTCATGCAAATGCTGTTTGATTGGGTGGGGGGCTTTTGTGGATTTTATACACTTATAAATTTGTGCATCTGACAAAAATAAAACCTCCTTTTTTTACACTGCCCATTCTAATTAAATTAGTTTGCTTACCAGCATGTTGAAAATGGGTAATACCAATGACGTGGTTCATTTTTAAAGTATATTCCTTAGCAAACAAGAAACTCAAGATAATTGCTGCTGGCAAAATTGGTGTAATCTGATCCCATAAAATACTGTATTTAAGAGAAATGCTAGAGAGGATTCTGATACGCCGACTTACGAAAGGGATTAGGTTAATTATCACTTCTCTTCCAAACACTGCATTTAAAACACTTCCATTATACATCTTTATTAATTTATGAGTGCTCATGTCTGGGCTAAACTCGTTACTAGACCAAGAGAGATACAAAAACAGTAGTTGGATTAAATTAAGAGCTGTAAAACTTAGGTGGATTACTTAGAGCTAGAAAATTTCAAGAAGCTGCTCAGACTACTAAGTAGACATTCTAAGGGTAAAACCAGAAGTGTCACCAGGCAGAAGTGTTTGTGTTTGTGGCGAGCGCTGCATTGCAGAGGTGGAAAACACATTAGAGGGTTTGTTGTTCTCATTTCTCAAACATAAGAATCTTGATCCATCAGTTTTTATATTCTGCAGTGCTATTCTAACAACTTCAAACAATCGCAAGTTCAAAATCACTCAAAGGTATCTTTTATACAATCCAGAACGTATCAAATTCTTTTGCATGGAAAATAATAAAAGGCCCTGAATGACATCAAAATAAATACCTAGCAATTTGGTGTATTCAAAAGGCAAGAAAAAATTAAAGTTACCCAACAGGCAAGAAAAAATAAAGCCCTAGAAGTAACTGTATTAGTTACAAACACACTCAGGCATAAACAGCAACTGCAAGCGTTCGAAAATGTGTTTTTGTCATATTTAGAAAAATTATTTGAATTATCATAGTCTCCAGTTGCCTTTCTAATCACCATTCCCATAACTTTGTATAACTTTTCATATATGAAATCTCTCTATGCTGCTTAGTGCTTATCCCACTTGTCTTTTACTTGACTTACAGACTATTTCTCCTGCACTCTTGCCTTTCTTCTTCCTCCCCCTCTCCTCTTTATCTATTCCTTATCCTCCAAAAATCTTTCTCCCCTTCCAAAATCAGTTTTACCCCTGTAGTTGCCCATTCTGTTTTCAATAGCTACTTTTCTTTCCCAGGGAGAGGTTAAACATCCCGGCAGAAACCCAGGAGGAATGGAGAAGAGCTGGTGAACATCTTACTGTGCCTCCGTAGAAGAAAGAAGCTGAAGGTTCTTCCAGACAAATAGTGTTTCAGCGACCTCCTTCAGCACCTGTCCTTCCTCCCTGCTCCCCCATCTTTCTTTCTGTTGTGTCGCTGACTCACTACACCCTCCACTGCCTCTGATTTCTGCTTTCTAGCATGTCTCATTTGTGTACTTTCCCCTAACCCAAATACTCAGATTTTAACATATATGCACACACACACGTCTGTGTACTGACATATTTCTAAAAAGAAAAAGCCTCTTCCTTTCCTTAGTACCTTAACTTTATTTTTGCATGTATTTTTTTCCTCAAGAAGACTCATGATAGATCCTACATAAGAAGCACAACCTAAGTTTCCTTCTCTTAAGAGCTAGTTAAATTTATACAGCCCAATTCTAAAATCTCTGCAAATATTCCACATATGATAACAACTGTAACCATTAAGAGAACATTGCTTCTGAAATAGTAGTTTTCTATTTTCTGTTTTTTCTGAAACCGCTGCTTGGAGCCCAAGAAAACTGCGTCTCCAGCTCAAAATCTTCTGATCCCTCTTGTGACGCAGGGTGACAGACAGCTGTGCCTTACTTCCAAGTTAAAGGCTAGGCATGCTAATAAAAACCCAGCAGGGACTGGGAGATGCTGCTGAGCACCCCATCTCTCCCTGGCACAAGACAGCAGCTCTTGACTCCTGCTGAACCAACCTCCTGACTCCAGGGATCCTCCTGCCATTGTCAAGGTGAGCCCCAGCTCTCCCCTCCCTCTCCCCACACAGCCTCTAAGCTCCTGTCCCACCACTTCTAGACTGCTCCTTTTGCTGACCTGGGAGAGCTGTCCAGGACATCAAGCCATGAACCAAGTCAGGGAGCAGATCTAAGTTAAAAATAAGCTTTCCTAGGATGGTCTGGCACCCACGCTATAGGCAGCTGTCCGCTCTTCATGTGTGCCTTATAGAAATTCCAAAATGATACCACAGCTGTAGCTTTAATGTGGCCATCTGCCACTTGAAAAGACATTCTCTATCACTAGACTGTACTTATTTTGGAAGGAATATTGAAACCTACAATATTAAATTGATTTTCTCTTATTTTTCTCCGTTGCTGCTGCAGCTGATGTATGTGATTCAACCTACTTTTTGCAAGAAGGGCCCATTTCCACATCCTCTTTTGAACAGACTTTTTTCTTCCTAAAGCATCAAGGCTGCCCAATGCAGATCTCTCAAGTTGTTTTCACATTTGTCTTTGAAGCAGATTCATTTTCTTTTCTTCTCCAACTCCTGCTCTGTAAGAACAGCTTCAGGTAAAACCAGGAGGGCATTCACATGAATGAAGAAAGCACCATCAGGAGCAATGCTCATCACAATGAGCAAACAGGGCAGGCTCCATCACCTGTGCTGAGCTACACCAAGGGCAGCAGGGCAGCACTGGTCCGTGCCAGACTGAGCCCCAGATAAGGACTGGATTTCAATCACAGGAACCTCTGTCAGACTAGGTCTGTCTGAGCTTCCTCAGGGAAGGCCAGACTATTCAGTAATTATCTTCAGCCATCTATCATTTTTGGACACATCTCAGAGAAAGAGAGGACTGCTTAACTTTCCAACAAGGTATTGCTGAGACAGGTACTTGGAAGGTTTTCTAATTATTTGGCTTTGACCAGGATCTGAATGACGAACACCTACAACAAATCTGAACCTGGGGTCTCTATCAATGAGCCTTTCTCCTTCCTAACTGTTTACATTTTGGTCCTGTTTCTCATGTGTGATAATGCCAGGAGAACATTTCTACCCCTGGTATCTCCAGGAAAAGGACGATGATGCTCTGTTGAGCTATTACTGCACCTGGTAATCAGCTACAGGACTTTTTAGAGGATGGCAGAGGATGGAGACACTGGGAAACTGGGGACTAGCAGACCAGTGATGACACTGCCTACATGAAATATAGTGCTGTGCTGCTGGCACTGGAAAAAAAAATTCTGCACTTCCATCTCACAGAGATTTTTCCTGTGCTTTCAGCTTTCTGCTGAACCCTCCCTTGACAAGACCTCTCTACCAGTACAGCGCATGAGGCAGAAGTGAACACAAGCAGAGGTCAGTTTCATCTTAAAGCTTTCTAAAAACTATATCCTGTGTGCAAAACTGTGCTAAACGGAACAGTCTAAATAAATATCAATCAAGTAAATATATTAGAATTTTTTTCTATTAGGAATTTGAATATTTTACACATCTCCGAAGAAAAGATTCCAACTTTTTTTAAAAAATCATAAAATTGCAATGTGAGAGGTCCGAGTTTTGGAGTAAGGTTCTTAGCTAAGTATTCTCAAAGACAGAGAGCTCCCTTCCAGGCAGCCTAGGTCCTGCAAGCATTTCTTAGAGGCTCTATACAACCCCAGGTGTCAAGACAAAGAAACAACAGTAACAAAGAGAAACACTAACCCATGGCTTGGTTAGGACTGGATAACAAAATTTTCCTCACTCACAGAAATGTTAAAGCAAGGTGTGAATAAAGCTAAAAATACCATTTGAGCAGAGCAACAATATCAGAGAAACTGCAACATGAATACATGAACCAGCTTCAGTGTCTGCCTTGGAGACACTTGCTCACTTGCCAAGTCTGTCAGAAAGAATTAACTTGTCAGCGAAAAAAAGGGTATAGTATATGAAAAAATATTTGTTTGGAAGTTATACTGCAATTTTTCATCCTTCCACCGACTATTTCAAGCTTTCAGGCATGATTTGCTGTTTTTCATCTTGTTAACGGTAATGCTATCACATGGACACATCCATCCTGTCCTTGATGCTTATGTAACAACACCCCCAAAAGAGAAGAGATTAAAAAAAGGAATACTTTGCAACTTTCTTGATGGGTAAGAACAGGAAAAGGATTATATTAAAAGCATCATGAATTTTGGGATAGAAGTTTCAAGTTAAGGATCCGTTAAGAATAAAGAAATCTGTCTGAAGCAAAAGCTAAAGAAGCAATGACCTGAACAACAGAATTACTGTCCAGGTTTCAGAACCAGGGGCCATCATGAGTGCTCCCCAGCCAGCAAAGCCATATACAAACCCAGGTATCAAGACAAAATATTTGATTATGAGCTATTCAGGATTAAGGAAAAGAATGTACACATGCAAAATGCTCTCCTAGATTAAATGTTTGGATTTGGTTTGCACTGAATGAATTGGCTGATGGAGCTATTTGCATAGCTTTTCAATCAGCATGTGAGCAGCATCCTGTGTACCTGGATGGGATAGAAGAGACTGACACCATACACTTGCAGACACAAGTAACCACAGAGAAGAGCCAATTTTGACTCTTCTGACCTCAAAAATGGGCACTGATGGAGAAAGAAAACAGGAGCATATGGCCTCCTACAGAAATGCCTTCAGCTATTAAACTAACTTGCAAAAGTGTATTAAACTGTAATTCAAAGGAGACAGAAGGTTCATCCTCAAAAGTCGAATAGTCATCTTACCAATTAAGATGCAAATCAATCAGAACTTACATGAAATAGATTCACATGCAGCTTCCAGTGGGAAAGGCTCACCAAGCTGGCCCGAGCCAAAGCCCTGCACTGCAAACTGCAGATTGTGTATCTACAAAAAGTCTTCTGAGAGGGAACAAGCAAACCCACATTAGTTATCCACTGTTTGAAGCATTTTCTGCTGCATAGAAGGAATTTGTAAACCAAAATTTTACTCTTGCTGGTTGACAATACTGTCCAGGAATACTTTGGTCAACCTAACACAGAACTAACTAGCCATCATTAAACACGGCATCTGCCATCAGCAACCAAGTCCAAACAACACACAGCTCTGCACCCATCTCCCCCCCGCCACCACAAGGAGAAGGCCCTGTCAACCCCATAAACATCAGTATAATGGATCAAACAGAAAACGCTGAGCAACAAAACTTTTACTGCTTTTGAATTTTTTATTTTCAGACTATTAATTATGAACTGAAGAAGAAAAGCAGCCTTATAAATCTCATCAGAATTATGGGGGGAATAAAGCCAAGGCAAAATGAGACCATTTACTTCTGTGGGCTCCTGCAGAACTGCTGCTCACAGAGGAGAGGTCTTCTCACAGAGAGGTCTCACAGACAGCAAGCCCACTTGAGGCAGTGAAGGTGTCAGCACGGTCCTGCTCCAGCGCTACCATCTGCCAAGCCAGAAGGTGATCACATCTTTGTCGCTTTCCAAGAGGTGTCCCACAGGCAGCCAGCTGAGGAGGGTCTCAGGTCCCCTTTTTTCGAGGCTTGAATGATTTTGAGCCATAATGTTCAATGCTAAATTTATAATATTACACATTTGATTCTTTGGTACTGATACTTAGACACGGTTCATCTTTTTGAGAAAGAATATAAAACAGAAAAATCAGAGCTGACCAAAAAAAACCCCAACCAACCAAAAAAAAAAAAATAATAAAAAACCACAAAAACCAAACACATTGCCTTAGGATCATCAGTCTTTACCCCATTCTGCATGGTGCTTTCCTTCAGTCTAATTCAATACTAAGGAGCACCCACCAAACAGACCAGGAGTTGCAGTTTGGATGCTTCACATCCCATCCTTCCTTGGACAGTATTTGCCATGATAAGACCAGGAACACGGGTCTGGCTTGATACTGCACTAAACACAAAGCTGCACAATGCAAGGGAGGTATATTCAAATAGCACCAACACAGTTGAAGAAAAGGCTTTTCCACTGCTGAGTTAACACCTCCCTTCTTTCTGCCACATGGACACTTGCTCCCTGAGCCTTCCTTGGTTTGGCAAAGGTGATCTCCTAGTTCACTCGGCTTCAGTGGCGTTCTTACCAGCTATGCCTCAAGTGTTTTGTTTGCCAATTTGACTGGAGGACACTCCTGGGAATCGCGTGAATTTTCAAGACAACAAGATTCCAACAGAAATGTAAGGAAAAAGTCAGAAATGAAATCAAAACCAGGGGCAGAGCCCAGCTGAGGTCTTCAGGAATGCACAAAAAGTGGCAAACAGGACTGGGATGGCACACATGGATCTATAAGCAGCAAGGACTAAAATTACAGCCTAGCCTGCATCACATTAACTGCATTCTGTGGAAAACATGGTGATTATCTTCTCCCTATTCCTTTCACTCCGTTCACCCCTGAGACCTAGCTGTGCCGTCTGGTGTGCCTCCTGAATGGTAAAATGTGCTGCTTGTGGCAAACCTGACACAAATATCAGCAGCTGATTGCCAATTCCCATTCTGTCTGAGAAATCACTTGTCCAGCAGCCAAGGGAGCCACACAGTGTCACCATGGCCCCACCAGGACAGCAAGCAGGTGGACGAGGCAGGGACTTGTGCGAGTTATTTTTTACCTTAGCTTCTCTGTGACAGGAGTCGTTATTCAGAGCATTTCTGGTGGGCTGCCACTGCCTTGCATAATAGCATTCAGCAGTTCATACTCTCTTTGCCTCTGGTTTGCACTTGCCAAAAGCCCTCGGCCAGGATCGCACAAAGGACTTTAAGCGCAGCATCAAGGAGGGTCACAGCATCTGGCTCAAATATAATAAATAGAAGCCCTGTCACTGCAAAAGGCCTTTGCAAGCAGACAGGAGTTTATGCCTGGTAGGTTCCCAGTGCCCTTCTGGACTCAGGCACTTTCTTCACTTATATCATCAGCAGAGTAGGAAAAAAAATAGAACAGGGAGAGTAAGGACAGAAGGAGAAGAATTAAGTCCACATCCAGACGCCTGCTGCTACCCAGGAGTAAGAATGCACATTTGCTCAGGGACTGGGGGAGCGATGCATGCGGGGAGGAGAGAAGGTGCATTTGGGAGAGCACAGGAACTGGCCAAAATACGTTAAAGGACGCAACTGATATGGGGGCAGAATACATACATAAGAGCTGCAGGAAGAAATCAAATAATGCTGGGAAAGATGGGCTGAAGGTCTGTGTGAAAGGACTTCAAGCTTCAAATTAGCACCTAAATTTTCTTTTGCTCATCCCAAATTATCACCCCAATTGTCTTCCTAAGTCAATTTCATCACAACTCACCAATCTAACAGATAAAGCCTCCTCTGCATCGCGGCAAAGCCATAAGAAACAATTGAGTTTGTTCAGTTGAACAATACCAAAATAATGCCTTATTTTTCACTCTCCAAGTCTATTTATGTCATCTTCACTAAATTTCACAGATGAGAAATCACTAATCCCTCATTCTGTTTTTAAGCTTCCCAGGGAAAGAAAAAAGGGAGGGGGGAAAGCATTGCTGTTCTGTTCAAGGGTTTAGGAGGAACATTTTTTTTGAGAGATGATGAAAAAGAAAACATGATATAAAATTGTGATCCCTAGAAATGTTCTAAATGCGCTAAATACCCTGTTTTTTGAGAACTGTGTGAGCATCCCATTGGGAAAAGAGCTCTGTGCCATCATCTTCTGGTAAGTTGGGGAAAAACATTGATACCAAAGCAGTTTATTCACATCTATACCTACTCAGAAATCTTCTAGTTAATACATTTGGGAGAGACATACAGAAGACAAACTAGTACGTGATCGGAAGCGAAAATTGTTTAAAAGAAGGATACTTGGCGGCAGGAATACCAACCAGGGTCCTATGCTCTAATGACACTTGGCAAAAAAGTAATGCTAAGGTATCTGTGAAGCAACAGTAAGTATAGATGTATCTCCTCCTGAAAGCCAAGGAGATCAGCAGCAGAACAGAGCCTCTGGAACCTACCACCTTCCTATAACTAAAGCTGAAATCATGAGACAGCTTGGCTGGTGGGATTCTCAGTGGCCTGGTGGCAGCCTTTTCCCTGCAGACAGTGAGAAGTCTGCCGAGTGTCCCAGGACACTTTCCCCTGTGCTATCCAGCAAAGCATTACAGCATTTCTGCTTAACAAAGACTTAGACTTGTGGGATGGGGATCCAAGACGAAGGACGTGACGTAGAGGCAGCATGACATTAGGTCAGCAGTTGTCAAAAACCTGATTTTTGGTGTATGCCCAGTCCCTGCAGGACTTCTCAAACAGGGAAGCCCTCAGAAATGGATCACATGCCCCTGCTCCCTAAAGCATCTCTTTTGTTTCACGCAGGGACGCAGAGCCTACTTACAAGAAAAGGTATATTGGTATTAGAAGTTGACCGATTATTGCTGCAGGTGGTGACATTATGAAGTATTAAGGGAACCCAATTACATCACTTTCATTGCTCACTTCATGGCATAAAGGTCAAACACACATACATACACACATATATTTCTCTTCACAGGCCCTGCTGTTTTTTCACTTCGATTCCCTCACACAGAATTTAAGCGAGGAATCAAAGGGCTTTTTCTCTATCCCTGTGGCAATAGTACCACAGCTGATGTCTTGCCCACCACCTTAAATGTCTAATATTTATATTTAATAGCTATATACATAATATCTAGTTCAGTGGCTTCTAGAGTCACCTCAAAAAAAAAAGATGTTTTATTTGCATACCACTGAATTCTGTGAACAGAAGAAAATTCAATGGCTGCATAAGGTCTTATAGATATAATTTATTTCTGAATAGCCTGATCTGTGGCAATAAGCAGGAACTCAAAGTCCTTAGCTTGCCTGCAGGTGTATTCAACACCTTTAGTCTGTCTGCTCAGCCTAATGCAGGTAAGCAGAGACAAAAGAGGCTGCTTGCAGGTGTGAGTTTGCAAAAGCACAGCTACAAATGACAGACAGACACGTGCCAGGATCCCAGTGCACAGCTGATCAACATCTGTTGATCAAATCTTGATTCCAAATCCTCTTTTCTCCCAGAGCATCACCTGAGACAGACAACAATCCTGCACATGAACTCCACAGCGCACAAGAAGCTAAGAGGGTCAAGGGCTGGCAACTCAGAGCATATGGTGGATGCACATCACTGCAGACATTCTGAGTCCTATGGTAGTGATGGAATAAATAGTGTTACTCCAAAAATGCCTGTTATACAGGAAATCAAAGTGAATTAATCTTTATAATTTTGCCTAGAGATATAAACAGCTGCTGCAAACTAGCATCAGCTGTAGCAAAATTAAGGTGTTTATTCTCAAAAGCAGCTTATTTCCCATCCATTTACAATGAAAGAATGATTATTTCCATTCCAGCAAGAACTACATCATTTGAAATGTATTTTTTTTAAAGTACACCTTTGATAAGAGCACCCACAAACCTTTAACGAAAACCTGGGTGCACGAGACTAAGCAAATTTTATGGCATGGTTCTTAGGTCTATAATATGTCAAAATAAAATGCTAAACAGCACAGCTTTCAGGGACTTTGACTGCGATCTTAGTGTTCTTGCTCCAAGGTATTTAAAGCTTCAGGACACATTTTCTGATATTGTATTCTCTTTTGGAAATACTTTTCATACCCTTGTTTTACTTTGCTTTCATGACCAACTGCTGAACTGACACAAGTATGAAGTCTAATTAATAAAATTATTCTCTTCTGATACAAAGATCTTTCTAAAACTGTCTTGGTCTTGAGATGAAAAGCATCCAGAGGATGTGACTTACTCTTCTTAATTTAACCTGTGTTCATCAGCTAATTTTTTTTCCAATCTTAAGAAATTGTTTCTAAGTTTAGAATCAATGTCTACTTCTGAAATAATGAGCAAAAATTCACCTGACAGCTATAACTGCTAATAAAGTATAAAAGAACATCAAAAGCTTGCTTATTAAGGACCATGCTCTGGGGCTGGCAATTTTTGCCCTCATTCTAAACAATCATTATAAATTAAAGTGTTATTAAATTCTGAGTTTTGTCACTATTGTTTTCCCTTTCCTGCAAACTTATTGCTTTTTTGAATTCTGAAAGATTTTTATCAAGGAGAAAAAAAATGAAAACATATTTTTCTGAAGAAATTATCTTACAGAAACCTTTTTGAAAAAGAAGTAGATTTTGACTGTCTTTAACTGAACCCTACGTGAACAGTGTCCTCAAGTATAAGAATGGCCTCATGAAAATTCTCCATTTGTGAAGCACAGAAGCTGGGACTAGGCATGGCACATCAAAAAACACAAATGCAATTATTTTTCTAGTTGCATTTCAAAAATAGTCCTTCTCATAATTTTGGAGGTGATTAGAAATAAGCTCTCTTTTCTGCCCAGTTGCATATTCCAGGCAGAATGTTAGCTAGACTACAAAATTCACACTTGCCACACAGAGGGTAGACAGCAGAGCAAAAAGACTTCTGGCTGTTCCCAGGATCTCAGAAGGTAACTGGATCTAAAAAGAAGAGGTTGTAGCAAGACCAGATTACTAGTTCTTACTAGGAAGCAGTAGGATTCAAGAAACTTAAGTCACAGAAAGGGACGCCATTCCAACTTAGGCTTAGCTTCACAACCACAGTGATTCTCCTCAATTCAGAGAGGACCAATTTAGATGAAATCTGTATTTACTTCTTTTTAGCCTAATATTAAGCAGGAACTGGGGAAAAAAAAAGGATAATTCTAGCTATGAATTGTTCTAAGCCTTTGTTCTGAGGAACATCAGTCCCTAGAGGCATTTCTTATTAATGGACTCCTATGACTGACATTTTTTTTGTCATGAAAGAGAAGTAGTAAAATATGGGTTATGGATTCAGATACAGGGCATTCCTGTTTTCCTAGTCCAATATAATTACTTAAAATAACTACTTATTTTTAATAAGTAATATAAAGTATTATATATAATTATTATAATTAATNTATATATAAATATAGAAAGTAATATAATTACTTTAAAATAATTACTTATTTCTCATTAAGTAATTATTTCTTCACAAAACAAATGCTTTAAAATCTTCCTCATTTTTCGGATATTGTTAATTTCAGGTAAGGAGATGATTTGTGGAATACATACTAAAAAAATCGGTTCAATTCATATAAGGACCATCAGGTCTTTCAACCTAGTCTGAATGCAGGCTACTCTTCAACATACTGAAAAGGCTTTTACACTCATCAGTAAGCCAGGAATCACTCGTGGAGCTCCAACGACGCCATGGCTCTGCCTCAGAGGATCCCAGCACGGCAGCCCAGCCACTGCGCAAAGCCTCGACACAAGATGGAACTGGAGACCCCCAGGTGGGCAGGACCCCGCCTCACCCCCTCCATGCTGCAGGCACAGTCAGACAGCACCGCCTGCTCACGGCCCACACCTTCACTGGCACCATGGACGAGCACACCACCAGCCCAAAGGGACGATCTGTATTCACAAAGCTTAACTGGAAATTTAACCAACCAAACTGCAGTGGAGGTTAGCAGCTGCCCCATTAAACACCCAGACAGGGATGATCCTTCGTCAGGCAGACACAGGAGTTCATCCAGGATCCCTTTCACATGAGGTAAATCCTCTGCAGGCTGGTAAACAGGGAAACCAAATCTGTAAACATCTCTCTTAGACACAAGTTTGGACCCTACTTGGCAAATTTTACCATCTTAATTATTTAAGAGCCTCATTTCTTTAGTTATTAACAGTAACAGATGGACATGAGGAGTTTTTTGCTTTGTTGGGGGGTTGGAAGCTAATTTTTCTTTTTTTTTTCCCTATAGGCCATGTACAGTGACACACAGAAGAGCTTTTAGTCAAGAAAAGTAGCACTACATGCACCACGCACTCAGAACTGCCAGCATAGTGACCCTTTTAAGATACTTTATACATTACCTCTTAAAAAAATGGTTTACCCCAGGGACATAGACACATTTTGAGAAGCTGGAGATTTTTGAGCATCTGCAGGGACAGCTGGCATGATGGTTACAGCAGCTGTTGCACTTGAATTATGAAATTGTGCATTGCCCAAGGAAAGGATCAATGTCATGCAAATCTCAAAAACCTGAACTCAAGTCACAAAAAAAATGAAGGTGGGAGAGATAACTGTTCTGATGATATAAGCCAGACTTGTTTGAACCACTCCATAATTTCAAATAATACATTACATACTATGTGCTATAATATATACTGAATCTCGAAGGCTTCCATCTGAACACTCATTTTGTTTTGAAGTGGCTACTAAAATTTTATTAAAATTTTTGGGGGTAAAAAACAGCACTGGGGAAGCAAGAAGGCTGTGGAGTTTTAAAATCAAACTTCAATAAAACATTTTTTTTTACTCCAACCAAGCAGATGTTAGTTCTTCAGTGAGGTTTTCCTGCTTGAGAAAATTATGCCTTGGTTCACAGTCGATTAGTTATGTGACTGACCTGATTTATTATGTATCACTGCTACTTCAAAAGAGGAGCAGCCTGAACAAAGAAGCAAAAGATACATCTGTATTAATGACTTGCCTCTCTTAAATGGCTAGCAGAAATAATTACATTTACTATTTTTTAACTTGCTATTCAATATTTATTGCTTTGTGTGAAAGAGAAGAATTTTAATGGAATACAGGTAATTAATATAAGTAACAGCTGAGGTTGTCTGTTCACACATGGCACACAGGAGCAGAGGGCTTGTAAGAAAGCCTTCTCCCCAAAGCTCAGCTTTGCTTTTGAGAGATTCCCGCAAACCCAGGGAGCCCTTGAGACCCACAAGAGGTCATAGCCAGCACTGAAAAGATGGTAACACCCCACAGCTGGGTCTGGCCCTTTTTACAGCATAGTTAACATCAGACTTCTAAGGAATTCAAAAATCACACTACCTCGTTCCTCAGGAAAACAGGTTGGGAGGTCTAGAAGAAAACAGACCAATGCATGAAAGTTGACAGGTACTTTTTCTTTAAACATCAATTTTCATTCTCTCTCTCTTTTCCCCAAATAATTTCCATAGATCAAAGATCTCATCTAGTGCTAAATTCTCCTGGTCAGTTAAGTTATCAGCTCCCCCGAGTACAGGACATGCAGACCTTACTGAGGGTAGGGTTTACGGACACCAGTTCATCAGTGGAAATGCTGAAAAATCTTCTATATTTTTCATTTACATAAACATACACTGAAGATCATCTACTTAAATAATCTAGGACATTCAAAGACAGAATCAATACTATTTTACCTCCCACAAGTTAACTTCAATACTATTAGAGGACAAAACAATCATCCTGTAATTTACCCTATAGAGTCTTAAGAGTAATAATAAAGACAGCGTAACTAGAAACTGATCACAGAACAAAGATTTGTTTTTCCTCAATCAGAATTCCCCTGGATTCAAATGAGGAAAAAAGATCAATTAATATCTTGTACCTGCATTACTTAATGACTTTTCCGTAAGTTTTCTCCCCAGTCGATCTTTGTAAAACATGAAAAAGAATTGAAACAAATGTTTCCGCAAAATTACTTACTTATTGCAAAATCCTGAGTTCTACAACTGAAATATATACTACAAGGCACAAATGAGTACAAGACCCATCTGACTTCAGTTCATGATGGTCTACTTAATCACCATTAAAATGTGACCTTTAGATGAATATATATTAATTTTGTACTTTAAAAAGTGAATTAATTCATGATTTTAAAGCTGATGGTATTGTAAATGAAGACAAGTTCACTATTAAAATACTGCAGACTGGCAGTACTAGCAGTACATTTATATTCCCTTCTCTAGAGAATTATGTCCCCCTTGCAAAAGGAAATCACCTTCAGTTATTGCTACAAATCCAGCGTGGACAAGAATGCTGAGCTAGCAAAATGTTATTTAACTACTGCCATGACAAACTGGCAAGTAGCAGAAATCAAAGAAACATATTCAGAAGAGCCCCCATAACTGATGCAATGAGCAGCAAACCAATAAAGCACTTCAGTGTCCTTTCTCAGGATCACACGATTGATTAATTTACTAACAGATTTACACCTAAGTACTTACCCATGTGTATCAGTCAGTTTTTAATGGAGGGTTCTCAGAAGTGCTTCATGATTAACACTGCACTCCAGTTAAACAAGGAAAGCCATTAAACTTACTGTAAATACATCCTGACTTAATCTCTTTGAAGCACACTAGCCTGCGTAAAAGAAAACATTCTTAAGCAGTACTTGTCCAGGCTTAGAGGACCTTACGTGCACTGCACCATGATTATTGACAACAAGACATCATTCCTTGCATTCACCACATTCTTGGCCATATTCCCATTCAAATTTCTGCTTCTGATAACATCAAGGCAGCAAAGAAAATTGATCTTTAAGTACCTTTTTAAACTCCTATATAATTAAATGTATGAGAATCAAACACCTTCCACTGACTTAAAGTTCTGCTTATAAAGCTAAGTCAGTATGCTAAGAAACACAAAGTATGAATTATCTTTAACGAATTGCTACTTTAAAGATAATTTAGGAACTACAGCCATCTAGGACATGATGAAGCATGCTAAGTAGTACACTATTACAGTCCTCCACAGAAAATTATTTCTAAGTTAGCTATAACCGTGAGGCACATTCCTGACCAACCAAAAGGATGTGGACTGTTAAATTTACCAGCATGCAGACTGGCTGACTATTTCTGCTTCAGGTCCATCAGTTCTGAAAAGGCCGATGTCTCCTCTTGTATTTCAATTTTACTCCCTAAGACCCAGATCTGTTCATGACTTGACCCTAAGTCCACTTAGGAAGCAGAAGAACCAGGCTGCCGCTAAATCACACCAGTAAGCATCACAAGAAGGAAGTCACTGGATGTAGCTCAGTGTTTGGAGAGATGGTGTCTACTTTCAGAAGGGACCAACAAGGCATCAGGTTGAAATTATCCTATGGTCTCTAACCCTTTCATTTCCCACCCCCCTTTTTTTTTTTGTATGGGATGCAGGTAATATTGACCCAACTTTCCAAATTTTGGGGCATGAATGACAAAAACTTGCATCCACTAAGCCTTCTAGATCCTTCACACATCATGTAGTACTATGGAGCACAAAATGCTGTCAATTCAACTCACTACAAGAGGTAGTCAGGTCTATGCTTAGTTAAAGGGCAAATTCCAATGAGGTGACAGAACCAGTGACACACAGTAATTTTTTTACTATCCCCACTGAAAAGCTATCAGGTTTATAAATGTAAGTGGTGGAAACGCAGAACAGCCTGTTTGAGGGTTGCCATTCCTTCCATGTGTCACTCGCCTGAACAGAGCCATGAAGTCAGTGTTCTTACAGGTGCCAGAGGTATGGGAAGAGGAGGAGCAAAGGGAATATGGCAGCACCTACACAGAACGCTCTCCTTCCTCATACCTGAATTTGTTTCTCAATTGTTGGTAAAATTCATGCTGAAAATTCTCACCTAGTTGAAGAAGCTCCTGGAGAAATTCTTTTCTAAAAAAATTCTGCTCAACTTCTTGATCTGCTGTGCTGCAGCAGAAGAAAGCTCTGTACTGCCTGACTAGTTTCAGTGTTTCTCAGTAACACCTAAGCTCTTAGGTATTTAGCAGCAGAGCCTCACTAAAAGATGAAAAATCATTGGAAACAACACGGACCATCATTAGTAAAGAATCATGAAAGCTTTACTTGATATGTATTTTACACAAGTTCACATAATTCTGCTTTAAAACACATGGGCCTTCTGATTTCTATCACTGTTTACAAGAAAATACAAATTCCATACACAGGGACAAACCCCTTAATGAATACATTTATTCTACCCAAACCTCTCATTCTACAGTTACAGTGCAGTGCCATCTGCTGTACATTTGTTTATGCACAATTCTTCCAACTACCAATACGACAAAGAAACTTCATGATGGTTATTTAAAACCTTTGAGCATCAGCAGTCCTACAACATGCAATTTTGCCACTAGCATTTTAAACCAAAGTAAGACTGAACACTGCATATTCCATTCTTCAAGTATATAAAAGGCTACACAGATGTAGGCTAACATAAGGGTGGCTGCTGAATAAAGAAATCAAATGAGACCATAGGGAACCACTGCTTTTATTTCTCTCAGAAAAAAGCACCAATTTTTATGGTCACAGCTGGGGTTTACATGAATCTTCTTCAATTAAATATTAATATGCATTTTTAACTGCATTCCCTCATTAACAACAAATGATGCCACAGACTGTACAGAAAGCTGCCAATTTTCAGAGTTCACTTTGCCCCAGCTTACAGTGTCTGTCATAAACACCTGATTTTTTTTTTTTAAATATATTTTAGGGTAATACAGGAAGGAAAAAAAGCATGTCCCTGGAGAAAGCCAATGAAATGTTCACAGCAAATCTCTGCATTAATATATCAGCATAATTACTTCATTAGAGTCTGGACTGAAATAAATAATTGAGATGCACTTGTCTTATCTGTAGATATTCTTACTCCATCCTTTCCTTAACAATTGAATCACTCTCAAGGTCTCCCTTCCTTATCCAGTGAGAATTTTCTTCCCTCAGAGACTCTAAACAGACCTGCCGCCCTTCAAGTGGCTAAAAGTTCACTCTGACCTAGAGAACAGATGTATTTGTTCTGCCTTTGCCACTAAATGGTAACATGAGCTGCCAATACAGGAAGAAACCCACCCTGTAAGTACCACTTACTCGTCCAAACACACATTAATAATATCTGAGGTCTCACAGCACTTCAACCTCTCTCCCCATGACTTACTACTGTGCAAGAGCCAAGAAAGGCAGCCAGGTGTCTGTGGCGGTGCCTCACCACAGCCCCAGGGAGTGCCCTGCATTCACAGGGAGGGATGAATGCACAGCACCAAAAAGCACCCAGAGGTGTGCAGCACCCTGCAGGCACGAGGCACTGCTACTGCGCTGCTGCACCACTAAAACTTTTAGAAAACGCTGGTCCAAACTTCTCTTGCTCCAATATATTCTTATTCGTGCAACTGAGTACCACGACACTGTGTTGTATTATAAACTAGACATATAAACCCGTTCTCAGGAGCATCTGTTCTCCTGAAAACTAATTCCTACAAACATAACATCTCTCATTAAATAATAAAGAATTCAATCTACTGCTTTACACATTTTCAGTTTCTTTATTACATGAACTGAAACATGCTGCAGGTATGGACACTTCATGGAGGTTATCCAAGGAGGATGTACCTCAAATACTACTTATAATTTCATCATGAGCAAACTTCCTATCAGATCAGGTGACTGTCAAGTTTACATTTTCACAGTCACAAAAATGCTGGAGAATATTGTGCTAAGAAACAGGAAAATAAACTTCAAACAGCAAAGAAATTAATTTTACACTGTGATTTTTCAAGTGTTTAGGTTTGACAACACTGCAGGCAGCTAGTAACACTGCAGCTGAACTCTCTTGACTACCTCAATGATGGCAAGTGCATCTAGTCTCAGTTTTAGAAGGAGGAGGAAGCTGGAGTTCTCCAGTCTCTACAGCAATAGCAGAATGCATGGGAAAAAAACCCAGATTTCAAGGTGATGAAAGATGCTGCTGTCATATTAAATGTATCCGATTTACCCACTGTGATATTTCATCAATTACAAAATGAACATGCAGAGAACTAACTATAGAAGGTACAAATATTTCTCTGGAGTCACACCAGCGCTGCCAACCGTGAAATGTATGCTGCTAAATTACTGATGCTGCTTGCAAATTAATGTTCTCTACTGAGAGAATTTTAGAGCAGCAAAATATTCTGAATAGCTAATTTGCATGTTAAACAAGGAAAATAGATAAACCTAAGGTATTCCGATGAAAAAATATCAGTTAAGTCTTGAAAATCTAGCTGTAAATGGTCTTAACAAGAAGCAAAGGTTTCCATGCCTCTTTCCAGCCAGCATCCACAAAATTTACATGGACAAATGCCAGCCACAACAGGAAACTAAATCCCAGTTCTGAAGACAGCCACCAGAAACAACTAATACTCCACAGAACGCAGCGTACTTCCTTTGCTCTAAAACAAAAGGTAAATGGAAAATATAAAGAGCAGAGATACTTTTACAGAATTGTGCCCCTGATATCCCCTTGGGGCTTCAGAAGCATAAACTGGAAATTAAACTACTTTTTAATTAAAATTAATTCAATTTAAAATAAAGTAAAATAAATTTCTAAATCGGTATGTTGCAGTCCATTTGAGAAGACAGCTTTTCATGTAATCTGGTGACGAAGTACTGCTGTTCTCATCCAGAAGACAAAGTTTCTGCTAATTAAAGTCCTGTTTTAATTTAATTAAAATAATAATAATCATGATCCTGTTTGTACTGTTCTTATTTGTGTAATACAGCTGCAGATACATAACTCACAGGTGACTCTCCAAGCTCTGTTTTCCCCCTACATTTCTCCAAAGCCACTGGCTGCAGCAGAGCCCATGAGCACGAGACACAGATTCCCACAAATATTGTACGCAACGCTTTGCTCAGCTCTAGCTACCCCTACTTTCAGCCAAAGTCAGTTTCTGAGAGCTCCAAATGTGAAAGTAATAAAGACTGATCCTTTAACAGCACAGCTCATATATGTTCTCCACTAGCTCTTCTGTTTTCCCACTGATTTTTGCAGGAAAACAGAACCAAGCATAGTTGGTCTGGCAGGACTATTTGAACACTAGTAGGGCTTGAGCACAAGCAAGTCATCCTGACTCCCAAGCTCTTGAAAAAAGCAGCTTATTTCAATCAATAACTTGACATATCAAAATCTCTCTACTTGAAAACTGTGAAAATTATATAGCACAGCAGTCGAAAAAGAGATTCTCTTTTACTGTAAAAGAGATAAGTAACACATTCCTTCAGCAATCTGAATTCATGGCTTGGACATAATAATTAACCACTGGTTAATATAATTATAATTAATAAAATCCACAATTAATTCACACAAATAATTTTACTTCTTGAACTCCAGCAGTAGAGGAATCTGCTGATGAATGCTGTTGACAGTCTAGTCAGAAAGTTTGTTTCTCAGACCCTTTGTACAGCAGGTTAATCCCACACCTCAATCAGTCATCCAGTGAGCAGACTAATAATAAATGTAAAACTCTCAAGCTGTTTCCAATGGCACCTTACATGACAACTATTTCCACTCAGGCATGACTGCAAAACACCCACTAAAGCTCTTCAGCTTTCACAGTGTAACAGCAGCTGAATTATTTTAGGTTCTGATGTGAAGCTTCATTGATCCTTTTGGGGAAAAAAGAAAAAAGAAACAGGATATTCACAGGATCTGCTTTTTATCCTGTACTTTCAATTTTTCCCATTCTTTCTTATATGATCTGTTTCTCCCTACTGAAATTAAGGGAGTCAGCTCAATACAGGCCACTAATTCTCTTCAGGTCACTAGCAATTGCAGCAGGAAACACAGAGTAAAAGTTTATCTAAAAAAAATCAAAAAGACTGTCTGAATCGTGCAGAAAAAAACTTTGGGGGACAGCACAGCACTTTCAGTCAAACTGTCTCAACATTAGCTGAGATGGTGTTTTGCTTCTCTATTCTTAATAACCCTGCACTTGAGAATCTTTAAATATGGTCAAAGCAGAAGATATGTGATTCTTCACTGTACACAATATTATTTGCTGAAATCTGCTGGCTTGAAAGAGGACTGTTAAAGAAAAATAAACAAACAGACAAATTCCCATGATCAAACCAAGAGAAATCAAATGAAACAGCTGGCTGGTTTTGAGTTCAGCATTTCTCATTTGGTTTGGGGGGTTTTGTTGGGATTTTTATTTGGTTGTTTTTTCTTCAGTTTGTTTGAGGTTTTTTTAAAAGAAAATTTGTCAACTCCCTAGTTTAATTTCAGTCCATCAAGGTGATTATTATTTTAGCAACGCATTTAAATGACAACTGATTAGAAAGGTCCTTTTTTTAGGGTCAAAATCAGTATGAACTCTGGGGGAATTATTTAGTCACATTCACAAAATGCAATTATATACAGCAAGAGTAACTTTTCAGAGCAGCACAGTGAAACAAAGCTGGCAAGAATTTGACAATCATGGCCTGTCTCTTGGGCTTAGCCTTCAGAAACAAACCCTCTTAGGACACTGGTGCTGCGTGTCCTCATGCTGCAGATGGCCCTGGGGACCAAGGCTGCTCATCCACCCTTCAAGGCAAGAATATCAACTGCAAAGGACAGCTGCAAAGCAGCCCAGAGCCTGACAGAGGTCTGGGACTGAACTGCAGGCTACCTGTAAGGTCTTTACATAAAACTCATTCACTCCGGCTTTCATTAAGAGGGAATAAAATTCACTCTCAGTACCTGGTCTCCAGAAAACCTGCTCAGTACTGTCAAAACCTGTTTTGTCTCAAAAATGTAACTTTTTTTTCTTTTCTATAAAACTTACTAAACCAGCGTCTAAGAAAAAATAGATTTATCTAAATCAGGTCAATCAGTAATTCAGCGGCAATAACACCCTACATGCTAAATAGTAATCTGGCTTTATTAGCAGGTATTTTTATTTAATGGGGTTGCCCAGGCTTAAATTTTATTGATGAGTGAAAGAAAAAACAGTAATTTGTACTTATAAAGCAGAGTGCAACTTTACCATTTGAAATGTACACTGCAGACTGTTTTCATCTTTCATTCTGACTCTTGAAGAACTTTCACAAGTAAAATTTAAACACATTTTATTTACTCTAGTTCACTTCCAAAAGGCTACTGTTTTAAATGTGAAGGCATGTTTTAAGAGAGCACATAATCTACTGAGAAGTAACACTGTATCTTTTTTTTCCTTAGGAAAACTTGCTTTGACATAGAATTTTAAAAAATTTAAGTCTAATGATGTACCAGGTTCATACACTAGAGGAAACAGTCACTCTAAACAGAGTACCCGAGAGCAAAAGCAAAGCCGCAGTTTTACACATTAAGTACAAAAGTACTTCTGACTGATAGCTTAGAATTATAAAACGTTGCCTAGCTGTATATTAATACTACATATAGCAAGGACATGTAGGCTTCATTACTATTTCTTCATTTTGTTAGACTGGAATGAGGAGTTCACAGCCCTCCACGGTAACAACAGTGCTACGGCTTGGTACCTGCCTATCTCTAACTGCTTCTGATACATATTTTGTACAGACAGACAAGAGCTGATCCAAAACCAAACATTCTTTTAGTAGAGGATCCTCCAAGACATTTCTTTTCGTTTTCATTTGGGCAACAGGTGAATATATCCCTGTCTTGCAAATCACATCATTTTGCCAAAGATGTCTGGTTTTTTAATTATTAAGCATTTCATTATTATTTTGATCAGACTCAAGGACTACCACTGTAACCTGTAACAGCACCAAAAATAGGAGTTTACATTTGGAAGACTAAGAGCATTTTTTCTGCTTAGTCTCCAAAACACTGAGATCTACAGCTGGAAGTGAATTTCTTTCCTTTATAAACCTTATAAAAATATCTCCAAGAAAAATATATGCACATACATAATCCTATCATACCTGTTTTGTTTTGGTTTTACTGATGGTTTTACATAATCAGACAATCAGGAGGCTGACAGTTTCTATTTTCGGTCCTGTCAGACTCCAGTGTGAAGAAAGGCATTTGAATTACTGATAACCCAGTAGTATCTTCTGACAAGCCAAATCCTAGCTCCCCAAAGACCCTTCTTGTTTTTCCCAGTACAGTTACTAGAAAACATCATTCCTTTGAAATGTGATGGCAGCCTAGTCTCTGCTACCGAGTGCAACAGAAACTGGAATGCACAGAATAAACTGTGTAAGGGTGACACAGAATGGTGCGAGCTGTGTTGTATGAGCATGTTTTCATCCTATAGGAAGCCCTGTGACAGGAACTGTGAAAAGAGAGGATTGCTTTAGGGAGCAGAGAGAAGAGCAAGGCAGCAGGGCTGCACAGGGCAACCTGCAAGTCCATGGCAAGGACAGCGTTGTCCTTCACTCATCCCAGCATGGGGAACCAAGAGCTGGTTGTTCCTTAAAAAAAATTAAAATCCCTGCTTCATCATTTTTGCCCTGTGCACAGTCAGCTGTTATTCCCTGTTCTCTGCAACTGGAATGTTTTCACTTTGATTAGCAGAGCAGCACTCTCTTTTTGAGCCAAAACTGGATGGATGTTGTGATACACATTATCCACACAACTAACTTAGCTGTAAGACTAAATTCCACGTTAATTACTAGAAGTAGAACAACTTCAATGAAAACAGTTGAACATCACTGCTGCACACATGCAGTTTAGTCTGCAATTACATTGTATCAACCAGAACTGCTTAACCTGACTTCCACATTGCACTTTGAATTTGCCAAGAGCATCCCAAACCATGTAACTGGCTGTGGAAGTCAATCTGCATAAGGTGACAAGATGTCTAAAGTTGTGACTCTCCAAGCATCCATGAGCTTACTGTATTATTTGCTTTTTTAACCTAGGAGACCAGGGCAAAATATTTTTCTTTTAGTTAAATAAAAATTTTCCTTTCTATAAAATGGGAAAAGAGTGGAAGAGAGAGACTATCAAACCATCAGTCGCCCTGATTACAGGCATCCATTTCATGCTAATTTTCTCAGACTGGCCAAGAGTCACACAGAGCCAAACAGCCAACAGACTGAAAGTCCAACTATATTACATTTGGACAGTGACTGTTCAAACTCCCCACAGGTTATGGAGAAAGGGTTGGCCCATTATTATTTTTCATGGGTGTGTACAGTTTACTCTCTGCTTTTCCATCAGTGCTCAAGACAACACTAGTGTCTGCCTGACTTCCATTCTGAACCAAGGCCCATCATCCATACAGATTCTGATTCCTTGTCACATTGTGAAAGCATCACAATTAGATGTTTGCTAACACTCTGCTTTTCTGGGGGATACTTGTCAGCAGATGCAAGTAGAGCAAACACAAAAATGGGAGAATACCTATAAAGTAAACAGCAAGCCAGAGTTTTCTGGGGGAAATTGTTTTGCCTAAAATGAAAACAAAAAATTGTGACAATTTTAATACAAGCATTAATATGAACACACAGCAGACGCATTAATCTGTTCAGTAGTTAATTTTGATAACTGATGGGTTGATTCTGAAAAAATGTTAAAACCAGCTGCCAAGCACCTTCACATCCCGGTTTACCAGAATAAAGACAGATCATAATTTTTTTTAAAGAACACTGCTTCACCCTCCAGAGCAAGGTTTCCAGAAAGATACACATGCAGTGATGCTTTGGTAAGGCTGTTTCTTCAGCAAGAAATTCATTAGACCAGACTCTCTGAAGCCTACTTAAAAGCCCAATAAAAGAAACAGGACCACTGCCATTTAACGGTAGAGGACTGGACTAGATCCACACACTCTGGAGGTACAAGGCTTGTAAGAGCTTTGCTCCAAGAGGAGCAAATCTGCAGCACTGCAGTGTATGTCTAGGCTTCCAAAGCAGCACACAAGTTGAGCCAGGAGACCCAGCACGTCAGTCTCAAGATCCAACAAGTGCCAAGCGAGCTGGGTACTCTGCCCACACTCAGGACAGCAAGATATATGAAATTGCTCCCATCTCTGGGGTTAGGGTCCCTCACAGCCTTCAGTCCAACATCTACATGCACCTGGGATACAGGACTTCACATCCTTCCTGATTTCAGGTGCCCTGGTCTCTTTTGCAGGCTTGGGGTAATTTTTTTCAGTCTGTTTGTTTGGATTTTTTAAAAGAAATCTTTAAAATTTAAATACATTTTATTAGCTTTATTATATTTAAATACATTTATTATACATTGTAAGACACAGATCAACCCCTGTTTCAGCAGTCCAGCATTCCAGAAGAGGGCTGTGACCACCAAGGGAGGGAAGGAAGGAAGGCAGGAAGATGGGACTGGAAGCAAAGCAAAAGAAGCAAGACTTTAGTCTTTCAGATCCACTTTGAAAAACACCGAATTTATGGAGCCACAAAGAAACAATACAAAGCAATTTGTACCGTAGCGACAGGAACACTCTGCTGAAAGAGAGGATACGTGAGACAGTTTCCAATACTATTTACACAATTCACCTAACTGCCGCTTAAAATCAAATAAATGAAGCCCAGGCTTCCGGAACTGGAGACTTTTCTTCTCCAGAGGAATCCTCTAAAACACTGGATTAGAGGAGCTATGCTCTTCCACATGTATGTTTTCTCCTGCCCTATGAGTAAGTTTTTCCTGCACGACCTCACTATCGGGAGATAAGAATGACCCTGTTACAACTGAGCCCTACGGCAAAATCTCTTTTGTGAGTCCCTCATATTGACAAAGGCACTGAATCAAAGTCCATTATTTCAAAACAAGCATTCCAATTGCTACACTGTATAAATACTTTATGTAATCTAATCTATACAAAAATAAGGTCCTACCAACACCTAAGTTTTCAATGAAAAGGGGTACAGCTGTCATGTTTCATGCTGAGAGTGTCAGACACTGAGAAAATGAACCCAACCACCTCAAGCCCCTCAAGAGACCAGCACAGGGCCTGCCCTCACACAGCTCAGCTTGGTCACACAGGTACAGGAAAGATTTTGATTAAACCTTCTGTAATCAAAGCAGCAGGTGACAAATCAGATTAATTTCTGCAACATTTTCACTGAACTTCATAAAGAAAAACAAGATAAATATCAAGCAGCCCATTGACAGTTGCATCCCTTTCCACTTCAGCATTTAACTTCCTACCTCAGAATTACCAGATTTTCAAGCTTGAAATAAAACATAAAATATGTCTTAGAAATTATGATCATTAAAGAGTCAGAGAAAACATCAATTACAGTAAGTCATTCCTTACCATTAGAGTTTCAGAAACCTGTAATTTTTGCTGATGTTTTTGAAAGACACTCAATCATGATCACCTCTTTGCTGTCATGCATAAAATACCAACTGCAAGCTAAAAGTTAAGCATGAGCCAGATGTCTGACATACATCAATTTTACAGTTTGTTTCACAAATCATTTGCCTAAATTTATGTGCTTAAGAAAAAAAAACTTATGAATTTATTACAAACAAAACAGCTGTCCTGACTTTTATTATTATTCTGACACTAGAACTGCTATTTGCATTTTTAAAGGAAGTAGGTGTCATTGCTCTTCTATACCTAAAAAGACACAGTTTACCTTGAGAACTCTCAGTGTTGGACTTTTTCCATTGGCTGCAGAAAAGTAACCACAACAGGTACTTCATTTCTTCCCCCTCCTCAACACCCAGAGAGGGCATATGTCATAAGCTATGTGTTTTATGATCAATAAAAGCGAACCAAACACCAACAAAACATTAACAACTATTAATAATCCTCATGAATCCTAAAACTGTGTGTTAAGCTGTGCATAATCTCATTGCTACAGCCTTGTTGTCTCTATCACTATTTTATTGTTTTCAACACTGTCTCTCACAACATCCTCATAGGCAAACTTGGGAAGTGGACAGTGAGATGGACTGAGAAGTGGCTGAACAGCAGATCCCAGATCGTCACAATCAGTGGCACAGGGTCTGGTTGGAGGCCTGTCACGAGTGGTGTCCTGCAAGGTTCAATACTGGGCCCGGTACTGTTTAATTATTCATTAATGACTTGGAGGAAGGAGCAGAGGCCTTCTCAGCAGCAAGTTCACTGACAACACAGAGCTGGGAGGACTGACCAATACCCCAGAGTGCTGTGAGCCCTCCAGAGGGATCTTGACAGGTTGGAGAGATAGGCAGAGAAGAACCATCTGAAATTCAGGAAAGGCAAATGCAGGTCCTAAACCTGGGAATGAATAAACCCCTGCATCAGCACAGGCTGGGGGCTGACCTGCTGGGAAGCATGAAATGTAACAACTCAGATTTGTCTGAGCTACCAAACAAAACCCCTTAGAAACACGCAGATTCATCAAGCTGAAATACTGTGATTTAAGATTTCCTGAAAGATGTATCAACAAATACCAGTTATCAGAGGTGACCTTCATGCTAGTGTCAGCCCTACCACCAGCAACTCAGCAAATGCAAAATAATATGACATCCTAGAAGCCCCTTTACCCTACAAGGACTGAACAAGCATGGATATTGTACTCAACAACCATATGGTGGCTTTTTTTCAAGGAGGTGCTCAAAAATCTGCTAGGAGGCATCCCTTAACCAGGGCCAGAGCATGCAATCTTCAAACAGCATGGTAAGACAACCCTGAGAAACTTGAACTGAAATCCCAATGCTCTTGGCATCCTCCTTTTCCTAAAACAGAGGCATGAGAAGGTTTTTTAAGTCATCAGAGTTTCATTTTCTCCCAGGCAGTCCAGAGTTTGTCCCACTGAACAGACAGAAATAAATTTACTTTTACAAAAATTGATTAATCTCTACCTTCCTTGTTTAATACAGGTTTTGATAGTTACAGCTGCCTTTGGTTCATTTAAAACGGAAGGTAGCAAGACAAAGAGGATGGAGATTACAGTGAAAGGTTCTAGGATGCATTTTTTTCTTTAAAAGGAGGAAAATAAGAACACATTTTAAGTTTTAAGTAAGGCCTTACTTTCATCACTATCAATAGGGCACTACCTTTGTTTTTCTACCTCAAGTCATACTTACCACCAGAAAAAAATTGTATGCCACTGTTTTAATATGCTAGAAGTAATATTTTGAAAGAGGAACTTCTAAAGAAGATG
>WEIT01040304.1:36178-90554 GCA_013389985.1 Dryoscopus gambensis | reverse complement strand
AGGGGGGAATCTCACCTACAAATTCTTCTCAGAAAATAATCTTACCCAGAGCTCAAGTGACCTTTGCTTAGGTAGAGATTACTACATCTACTACTGATTTACCCTAAACAAATGGATCACTGTTAATGAACAAAACTTTCATGAATGCTTGGGGGCAAGCGGGAGAAAATCTCTTAAAGCCTTATTATAAAATGTGCAACAGTCAACATTCATAGATAAATCTCCTAAATATATTATATGAGTTGCTTTATGAGGAGAATAGACTCACTCTAGAACCAATATGGCCATAGTTCAACCTACATCACAAAAATAACAGAATATAAGTACTGCAGTGTACTGCATAAGCATATTTACCAATTACATACTGTTTCACTGTTTTGGAAGTTAAGCTGTTTAAAGAAATGCATGAACATGACTCCCTGTGTTACACAAGAGTTTTCTCAGTGTGGAAAGGGAAGCTGGAGTGGTTTTTCACTTTTACTTTAGCAGAAAAACTTTATTTTTACTGGTTGGGTGGTTTTTTTTAATTGATATAAACATGCTAGCAGTTGGAGATCGTTCAAAACTTCTACTACATTTATTCTATAAAACACTAATTCATTTTTTGTTTTAAGTCATAATTCCCTTAAACCTCCCCCAAAAAACCAGCCAAGTACCAACAACACTTTCACAGTAACCAGGGGATCGTGTCAAATTTGCTTATCTTGGTACCAAACTTCAATTAGTGGACATATAATTGTTCTTGAGTCATCTCAAGACCTGAGTTTTCCTTATTTGGTCCCTCTGGACAACGCTTTTGTTTTCTCTTTTGCAGTGGCTCCAAGTGCAAAAAATTAAATTTATTAATTTTAAAAGTCCAGAAATGTATTTAGTGGGTCAGTTATTCTTTTGACTCAACGGAATTCTCCCTGAAGTCATATAAATTGTATTGAATTTTAATGAAGAAAGATTCCTATGAAGCCCTTCCACAATTTTACAATATTCTTTTAGCGTAAGTATTTCTCTTAATCTGGTTGCTACAAAGTCGTAATATCCCAGCATCTCTATAGGTTGTCAGTGACAAAACCTTTGATTCCGTATGTGTGTCACCTATGAAACAAGAATTGTGGTGCAGTGTTGGAAGTCTCATCATGTTTTATGTTTCTTCTGCCTTATCTATTATGAGGATCCACTGACACTGAATTTATTTCATGACAAATAGACAGAAACAGAATATGGTTGTTACTTTCTTCATGCTCAAATTCTATCCAGCCGCCACTGTCATATTCAGTAACGCATTTCAATAAAGGAATTATTAAATCAGCTGTAAAAGAACATTATTTTCAAACAAGCATCAACACAATATCTTTCCATTAATCGATCATAATACGCCTTCTGCACAAGGCATTTTAAAATGTATATAACTTCACAGCTGGGTCTTAAAAACCTGTTAACCTTTGCAGATCAGTAGTACAACATAACCAGTTTTAGAGCTAGCTGCTGACACATTATTGGTTTTGACAAAGTCATGAAAGCTTATATTAAGCTTCTATTAAAACTTACAGTTTATGACAGATTTGTCAGATTTAATTTATTTCTAGTTTAGCTGTATCAAATTATCCCAATTTGAGACTTTATGATATGATTTCTACCAAGGGAAAACATTTTATCTGGTAACAAATGTTGCAAACTACTGTAATTCAGTTTAGAGAAAAAGTCATCCAATAGAATTTACTATCAGAGGCAAATATGCATACATACCTTCTTCACTTGGAATGCCTTTCTCCACTTAAAAAATGAATTTCCACATACTCTACATACTTTTTATACATTATGAAGTCAAGCACATTAATTTCCTTCTGTATTTGTAAGCGCATGATACAGACTTTCTAAGGTCAGAGATCTTGTCTCCCATCAATTCTGTTTTACTTGCACTGCCACTAATGAGTATTACAAAATACCGAAGACCCTTCATAAGAAATTGCTAAGAAGAAAACAATACAGCAAAACAAAAATGGTGTAACCCAGCACTAGACGAGATTCACAAGACTTTCTTACGTCTTCTGGCTGAAGGATGCCCATCTTCTTTGCACAGATCTGAGATCAAATGCCTCACCTCCCCAGACACAGATGACACTTCCTCAATTATTTTACAAAAACATGTGAGGGAGAATAACATAGATAAAGAAAACCTTTATATTCTAGCTTTTTTTTTTTTAGCCCAATACTGTTCACCTGCACCACAGACAGGCAAAGCATTTCTGCTTCTCCCTGAAAGATCTGTGCTGGCCTAACACTTTGTGTCAGCAACCTTAGGGGTGTCACCTCACCTCACTGTACTTTGGGGAGCCTCAAGATGGAGGGGTAGCTACTAGGCTGAGATGTTCAAATGTCCCGCAGGAAGGGCAAGAAAGTCCCTTCTTCCAACCAGCCAACCTGGGAGTCCCTTTTCCTCTTCATCATCATGGAAGACTAAGAAGAAGGGGTGGCAAGGCAATGCAAGCACAGGTGTGGTTTCAAAAACAGAGGGTCTCAAAAACAGAGCAGAGCAGCAGGATCCACCCCGGGACCCAGTGGCATATGCAGGAGAGGCCCCCTCCTCAGGGAGCCACCAGCAGGGCCAGGAAGCAGTGGAGCTCTCCAGGGTCAGAAGGTCTGCTCAAAGAAAGGAAGCCTCAGAACTTCCCTCTTCTAAAGTAAAACCCTTTCAGCAAAGCGCAAAAAGCAGCAGGAGGGAAATCTGACCCGCAGTTGACCCAGAGACAAAGGGCACCAGCTAGAGATGAGGTAAAGGATGGTGAAAGTGGGGACAGCCACAGGCCAGACCTGGAGATGTAGTTTTGCAGAAGTATCAGTTCTGGTTTTTTCCACCTTTTTTGTTCTTACACATCACTAAACACACAAGTCTGCCAAAATGCTTAACTTAGGATTTTATGTCTAGATCAGTGTACTGGGTTTGCATTGCCCGGTTTTGCAAGTGGCAGGGGACTACAGGGCTGGTGACTTCTGTGAGAAGTTGCCATAAGCTTCCCCCATGTCTGACAGACCCAATGCCAGACAGCTCCAGGACAGACCCACTGCCGGCCAAGGCCAAGCAAGCCAATCAGAGATGGTAGTAATGTTCTACAATACCATATTTAAGAAGGGGAAAAAAGGTTATTGCACATAGGTAATTGCACTCAGAGAAGAAAGGAGTGAAAATATGTGAGAACAGCTCTGCAGACAGCAAGGTCATTGGAGAAGGAGGGGCAGGAGCTGTTCCAGGCGCTGGAGCAGATTGCCCTGCAGCCCGTGGTGCAGACCATGGTGATGCAGTTTGTGCCCTTGCAGCCCACGGAGGACCATGGGGATGCAGAGATCCACCTGCAGCCCATGGAGGAGCCCCACACCAGAGCAGGTGGATGCCTGAGAGGAGGCTGTGACCCCATGGGAGGCCCACACTGGAGCAGGCTCCTGGCAGGGACTTGCAGACTGATGGAGAGAGGAGCCCATGCTGGAGCAGCGTCCTGGTAGGACCTGTGACCCTGAGGGGGACTCACACTGGGGGAGGCTTTTCTGAAGAACTGCACTCTGTGGGGCACTAACTTCGGAGCAGCTCATGAAGAACTGTAGCCTGTGGGAAGAACTCACATTTGAAAATTTCATGGAGAACTGTCTCCTGTGGGAGGGACCCCATGCTGGAGCAGGGAAAGAACCCCTCTCCCTGAATAGCAGCAGAAACAACCTGTGCTGAACTGACCACAACCCCCACTCCCTTCTACCTGCACGACTGAGGGGGAGGAGGTGAAACCCAGGAAGGAGGGAGCAGTTGGGGAAGGCGTTTTTAAGATTTGTTTACTTCTCATTACTCTGCTTTGATTTGATTGGTAATAAACTAATTTCCCCCAGTTAAGTTTGTTTTGCCCATGACAGTAATTGATGAGTGATCTCTTCCTGTCCTTATCTCAAGTCATGAGCCTTTTGTTATATTTTCCATCCTCTGTCCAGTTGCAGTGGGCAGTAACAGCGGAGCTCNGAACTGACCACAACCCCCACTCCCTTCTACCTGCACGACTGAGGGGGAGGAGGTGAAACCCAGGAAGGAGGGAGCAGTTGGGGAAGGCGTTTTTAAGATTTGTTTACTTCTCATTACTCTGCTTTGATTTGATTGGTAATAAACTAATTTCCCCCAGTTAAGTTTGTTTTGCCCATGACAGTAATTGATGAGTGATCTCTTCCTGTCCTTATCTCAAGTCATGAGCCTTTTGTTATATTTTCCATCCTCTGTCCAGTTGCAGTGGGCAGTAACAGCGGAGCTCTGGTGGATACCTGGCATCCAGCCATAGTCAAATCACCACAGCCAGTAACTGTGCATTTATCCTTGGAATAAAATTTTCAGCACCACACAAATACTGTGTCAATTACCCTCTTTAATCATATCACACAATTGCTATTTACATTTAAGTCTATGAAATTATCTTTCTTGCCTTTTTTTTTTTTTGAGTGGGAAGGCATTGGGGTTTTTTGATATTTCACCACTTCGAAGAGAAAGCAAAATATGCCTATGCCACACACTTGCTCTGGTACACCACCTAAAGGCTCCCAAGCACTTTCAGATGCTTCTCTAGTAACACCATGAACTACCAAGCCAAAGACTAAAAGGACCATCTTGGATGGTACATGGGTATTTTTGAGCAAAGCATCCAAGATTTCCCTCTGCACAATCCTCAGAGAAGGCTCTGCAGTTCTTGCCTGTCAAACACAATGACAATTTAAATGCACACTTACCCCTTGCACATATGTGTATTGCAGTAGATTATTATAAACAAGGTTCACTGCTTCTGATAGTCTGATCTGCCCAAATTAATAATATGGTCTTCCATCTACTTACAAGTAACTGTTTAGTTAACACACACCACCTCTGATTATGGCCATGAATTCAACTTACACAAACAAAGCAAAAAAAGTTAAATATGAAAGATTAAGCAGTTGCACTCATCTTATTATAAGGAAGAAAGAAAAATCCCACTGTAAGTAAGGTTTCCAACATAGTATTAGAATCAGACTATTTCCAGCATTTTCTCTTTCAGTTTAGGTTAATCTTTACTACTATACAGAATCATGAACTCTGGTAAAGCCATTTGATGTTTTCTGACCATTAAGACAAAACCTGAATGCAGTCCACCATAAAGCAAGACTTAACAGGCCAACACAGGCCTGCCTCAACAACACTGGAGTGTATGGATTTTCCTGTGAAGTTTAGGTGATAATTGAAAAAGTGAAATTGGACATCATGTACTACCCTGCAGCTGAAAGAGCAGTCAAGTTTGGGCACATTTATTACATGTGAAAATTTAACATACTGAATGGCAAAAGAATGCCACCGAGTTTAAAATTATCCAAGAAGATATGAGGAGAAAGGAGGCAAGGTTTTTGAGGAAAAGCCTAGCAAAAGGCCATAAAAACAAAGGATCCTGGAAAACTAGGGTACAGATATTTAGCCCTTTACAACTTCCCACTTCTTACTTTTATATGTACACCTGACAAGGTTGCATAGTTTACATTCAAAAAAGTGTTTGTGTGGATTAGACCTTAAGAGGGTGTCCTAGGTTACAGTGTAAGATGTGCCCCCCAAGGAATATTCTATCACCATCTGTTGAAGCCAGGTGTGGGGATGTTCCCTGCCTCCTCCCTCTGGATTATCTTCTGTTAATGGGCCAGCTGTTGACACCAGGTGGGGCAGAGTTCTTTATCTCTCCCATGACCCATCCTCCCTCCAGGGGGTTATCTCCTGTTAATGGGCCATCAGCCGTGACTCATCATCCCATTGTGAGATGTTCCACCCAGAGGGAGGAGCCAAGCATTCCCACCTGGATATAACCTGGGGTTTGGAGCAGCACAGGGAGCCTTTTCCACTGGACTCCCAGAGGAAGACCAGACCCTTTTCTACACCCCCACTGGACCTTCAGAGGAAGACCTGACCTTTTCTACAGAGTCACTGCCTCAACAGAACCATCACTCCAGGAGGACTGCTGCCAATCCCCTGTCAGGGGGTCAGGTTTGAACTCTGACTCTGTCAGTGGGTTGGTTTTTGTACTATTACATTTATTTTATTTTCCCTATTAAACTGTATTTCTGATTTGGAGTCTCTCACTAGTTTGCTTTCAAACTAGTACAGAGGGGAATAAACCCAAATGAAAAACCAAAGCATACAGATAAAAAACACAACAAAAACCAAATAACCAACAAAACAAAACCGTCAAACCAACAAACACAGAGGTGGAATTGGTGAGCTTAGGCAAATACCTGGAAGATGACTAGATGTCCATTAGCTGTAACAAATTCCTAGGTACCCACCAAAGCATGGATAATGGCTTGCCATGGAGACTCAGAAGCTATAGCTCCTTTTCCCGCATTTCTAGTTTTTCCAAACTTTTACAGTTTCAGTTACAGCTCAAAATGCTATCTTGGTAGAATCAAAGGAAAATTTCAGATGTTTTTATTTACTTAAAGCTGCTGAGCTGCAGTTCAGCAATGCAACTAATAGGGAAGAAGCTGGCTTTCCCCAAGGGCAGTTGATGCACAGCCGCAGGGATCAGTATGAGGTGAAGCATCAGCAGCTTTGCCAGCCACAGCAAGAGAAATGCGTGACTCCATGTGTGAGTCTGTGCAAGCAGCAGTAAAGCACAACAGAAGAGCAGGGAATATCTGTTGCCCCAGGACATCATAAAAACAAGCAATGACTTTGTGAAACAGATGCTTATTTTCATCCATTTTAAATTTCCAGGAAAGCAGTTTCTTTTAATTCAAAATAATCTTGAACACAGCTCAAGTTCTGCCTAACAGAAAATTAGACTGTCTAACAGAAAACTAAGTGTTGCTTAAAATGAAACAAAAATACCGAATAAAACATTATGTCTCTACTACAAACATCAAATGGTGTCATTGTGTTCTCATGCTTGACCAGAGACACAGCCTTAGATAACTGAACAAACTCAGACTCCACCATGTTGCAGTAGCTAATTAAGTTTTAGCCTCCTTTTCATTTCTGTTCAGCTTAATTGCTTAAAGGGAACATCCCAAGGAAAGCTATTCTATGAAAATCCTGAATATTTTGTTTTATTGTTGTCTGTACTTTTTGTTACCTTTGATTCTATGACAGTATCCCATAACTCCTAGATCTTACAGCAAATCAGCAAAATGTTAACAAAATTACTTTTTTTTTTCCAAAGAGAACATCAGACAGGATATTTAAACACATTTCATCCCCAAATATGTAATTATCATATATTTAATATATGACATGCAGAAATAATACTAATAAAAAAAGCATCAAAGCAGAATTTAATGGTAATTTATGCCATCCTGCAGAATGCTCTCACACTCTCGCACCCCTCTTCTCTGGGCACATGGTACCCAGTGAGAAAACAAGCATTGCTCATTATTCCCAGCATATTGTGAACCACCATTAGCTCATTTGAATGCAATACTGAGAAGCTCCACTTCTCTTTCAAATTATGTCACTTCACGAAAGCTTTCCAAAAAAAGGTTCTACTACCAGGCCATCAAACCAAACACTGAGATCCCTGGATGCATCTCCAACCCAAGGGAGAAAGACAATTTGGGTGGGATTTTGGCTCATCACTAACTGTCCTTAAACTGCTTTAAATTTCCCAAATTCTGTTATCAAATTAAGTTACAGTTTTACAAAAACAATCAGAATTGTATTTTTGAGGTACTGGAGTCTACAAAAAAAGTTTTAAAGAAAATTTCTTGTACATATTAAAATCCATACAATCAACAATTTCAAAATCATGCATGGCTTAGTCTGAGACCACAGCTGGTGGAAACAATGAAAACAGGAATTTTGCAGGTGAACTACTCAAAACACCTGGCCTAATTTTCTCAGCCAGCTCTAGCAATTCTGCAAGTGTCAGCTCTGCACACTAACCGCTCTCTAGGAGAGGTGCAGGATCCCACAGATGCTTTGCAGGGACCGGTGTGTGTGGTTTATAGAAGCCAAAGCACACATGGCCCCAGCAAGAGGTTACAGAATTCCATCCATGGTTGAGGGGGCAGCCAAACACACAGCCTTGCACAGTCCCTAAGCCCAGCCAAATAATAAACCAGAGCTTTCTGCAACCCAAAACGAAAAAGAAGTTTGAACCTCTCTAAAATGTCTTAACCACAAATATGTTACTGAGATGACAACTGAAATAATGTGCACAAACAAGTGTGTCATCCAAAGTGATTGGTAAGAACTACTAAACAAATGGAATCACAAACCCACCGAACCCACAGCACACCTGAATATATTGCCTCTGATGAGACTATGAGGAGACTTATTCCTCATGAAAGAGAAAAGAAATGCTAAAGGGGCAGATATGGACAGGTAGTAAAAAAGAGATGGGCAAATATAAAGATAAAAAGGAGATTTATGTCTTTGCTTTTGCTGACTTGAAGTTTTGCAGGCGAGGCCTTGTCCACGCAAGCAAGCAAAGCGGATGCGAGGACCACACACTGCTGCCCACCAGGCTCTGGGCCCCCACCCGGCCGTGGGTGCAGCCAGCGCTGTGTATGGTGCAGGGCACCCCTGCGGGCTGCAGCTGCAGGCAGCCCTGGGGACAGAGGGCAGAGTGCACAGCCCACAGAGGTGCCAGGAGGCCGCGCTTCCAGACCAGCGCTGCAGACCTGCTCAGTGGCAAAGCAGCTTCCTCCCAACGTTGTTATGGCATGGACAGGAACAGCTTCACTGCTGCAGAGCCAGTCACTTTAAAAAGACAGAAATAGCTCCCAGATGACACAGGACACTGTCCTTAGGCAAACCAGGAACAATTTGCCCATATTCTCATTCACACTCCATACTTTCAATAAGCAGCCTGGCTTTTTCCAATGTTTAAAAAGTCATGGCCTAAATATGTGCATGCAGCTGCTACAGCATCAACTGTTCCAGCTCTGCCTCTCAAATGCTGCTGCCCTGAATAAGTATTGATAGCCTTCACCCACAATATAATGATGCACACTCAGAAAACCTAGTGCAACTAGGTTTCATCACTATTACACTTCAACTGACACCATACCCTACGTGCACCAGCATTCTTATGGGTCAATAAGTGCTAAGCTTGATATTCCAATACTGCTAGGGTGACTTTACTCAACCAGAAGATGGGGGTACATCCAGTGTAAAATATTTTTTCCTTGTATTTGTCCTCTGTAGTCCATAAACACATTATTTTGTTCCACTTCCAGTTTGTATTTGGCTGTTAACCTAAGTTTCAAGAAGCTGACTTCATGTCCCAAGAGATGAAAACTGCTTTACCGTCAAGGAAGAAAGCAATAACAAGTCACGTTGACTTGTCCAACAGGCATATATGTTGATTTTCCCGTGGTCGCAGAGAAGGAGAGAGATCAGGCAGTCTTTCTTTCTTCCAGCAGAACAGTGATTTATTTAATTAATTACAGCTTCTTTTATAGGTTTCATTTCTTATAGAATAATTGGTCAAATACATAGGCACACTTTGGTGTGATAGGCTGAGTTCTAAAAACATTCATTCTTAAAAATATTTGTTCTACTCTATAATAAATAATCTCTAGCAAGGCCACAGGTGTTCTTAGTTTATAAAACATTGCTGATAGTTTTTGTGAGAATGAAAATTCTCTCACGAGAGAGAAAGAGCTGCTTCCAGCAGCATTTTGCATCGACACATATAAGGTCAAAATAAAGTATCCTATACTAACTGTAGTCTCTATCCAAAAAGCAAGGCTTCATATGGCAGCTTGTCCACACTATCAGAGCAAACACGGACTGCAACTATCTCAGTGCACAGAGAGTCCAAAATACATTAATGCTACAGCTACAGAAAACAACCTACTATGAATAGAGTGTGATTTGCAACCTATGATATATATCACCACAATTGATGCACAGTTACCCTGGGGCAAGTCCATTCACATGGGCATCTATTACACAATAGCCAGTGTACCCCAAGGCTACAGAAAGCACCCACCAAGGGAAGCCATACCTTAACAGAAACAAGTGGATTAGCAGCATAAGCTTGGAAATTAAATCATGACATATCAATCTGCTGGAACTCTTACTCTACACGGACTGGGGTTGGAACTAGATGACCATTAAGGTCCCTTCCAACCCATAACATTCTATGATTCTATGCAGATACTAACCACAAAAATTGAGTTTCTTGGTTTTTTTGGGGGAGGTTGGGAGGTGTGGCTCTATGTCATAGAATATAGATAAGATGACAGCTGTATGGAAAATAAGTAATTTATATTTGACCCTTAGTACCAAAGTAGAAAGAATAATTCTTGTGATTACTGAACTGAGCAAATCAGGACACCGAGGATATTGTAGAAGATAAATATACATGAAAGCAAATTTATTTTTGTCTGTCTATTTTCACAAAACAACTTCCACTGGAGAAGCACGTTCATTGTGGCTGACTACTTTTAGTTGATGAAAGAAAGGTTATGTCATTTTCTATCAGACTATCAGACAGAGAACAGAAATGTTACAGGAAGACTTTCTCTCCTTTTGAAGCTTCAGTTACACAGATCTTCAAGGTTTCCACTCCAGCCTGTTTCTGAAGCTTTCAAAATTCTGCTGTCAGATATGATGTCTGCATCCAGGGTTAAGACTTACATCTGACGATAAAGTACAGACAAAACTCTCAAATATACACTACCTACAGAAATATGTAGCTGCAGAAATATGTTTAAAGGTTACCTATTTTTTACCCTCATATATGAGGTCATTCCCATCAGTAGTCAGGTAACTATCTACTCTAAACTAGCAATTTAACTATTAAGAAGGATGAAATCACACCTACTTAGGAAGCAAAACTCTCATGTTAGGCACAATTTTTCACTACACTCATGAGCTAGGATCTTGAAGTACTATAAAGTTTTCCTGTCACTGTGGCATAAATTATATTATTCAATTTAAGAACTACATGTAAAAAACTTTTTTTTTTAATTATCCATATGGTTTCCTAAGGAAATTCAGCTTATTTTATCACATTATCTGCCCACTCACTCTCTAAGCCTGTTGGCTGATTCTAGTTAAATTCTATGTGGGATGAAAACCCTTCAAAATAATTATGCTCCTATAAATTTAACAACAATCAGCTGCTGGGAAATGTCACTACCTGCAGCCTCCACAGAGCAATGGAGGAACTGCAGCACAACCAGCTAAGTGCTGGCAGCGTCTGACTGCCAGGCAGTGTCACTGGCTGCTGCACCCGCCAGCTCTCATAAAAGGGACAGGTTTTAGGATGCAGCCGGGAGAAGAGTTTTTGCCCTATTCTGGACAGGAGTTTGGCAGGAGAACAAAGGGGCCAGAAAAATTAATGTGCTGACAATTAACAAAGTCAGGCTTCATTCGTTTTTATGCTCAGCAACTCAACTGTTATACCTCACGATTGTTATTTGCTTTTCAGAATCACAGAACGGGTCAGGTTGGAAGGGACCACAGTGGGTCATCTGGTCCAGCCTCCCTGCTCAAGCAGGGTCATCCCAGAGCACATTGCACAGGACTGCATCCAGACAGTTCTTGAATATCTCCAGCGAGGGAAACTCCACAACGTCTCTGGACAATCTGTTCCAGTGTTCACTCATCCACACAGTAAAGAAGTTCTTTCTCATATTCAGGTGGAACTTCCTGTGCATCCGTTTCTGCTCACCGCCTCTTGCCCTTTTGCTGGGTACCACTAAGAAGAGCCTGGATCCATCCTCTTTGCACGGTCCCTTCAGATACTTGTAAACATTTATGAGGTCCCCTCTCAGTCATCTTGGGGCAAGAATAGGCCCAGTTCCCCCAGCCCGTCTTTGTAAGAGAGATGCTTTCATTCATTTGTTTTTTCATTCAGGAACCCATTAGCCATGACAAGACAGATTTACTGGAACAGGAGGCCAGTGTCAGTAAGTCCTATCACATAGATTCTGACATGCTTAAAATCTCATCCCATGCTGAATAATGGGTGGTTTTTTACAAGTTTTTTTTCCTCCAGTGTTTCCAGCAGCTGGCAGAATAGAGCGCACTGGAACTCTGCCAGAAGCAAAGCCAGGATTTATTTGATGGTGTTAAGATGTACATATTTGAAAGATGTGAAGAAGAGAGATGAAACTTGGGCAGTAGAGAAAAGAGGGGAACCATATGTAATATAGAACAGCCATATTAAATTTTCAGGTCAAGTTTCTGGGTGGTCACAGAAATTTGATCTAGAACTCTCAGAAACTATGAATATAAAAATGGAATAAAAGCTGTAAGGACACTTATACAGTAACTGTATGCATTTCTTCTTCTGGAAATAAAACACTTCCACACAAAGTGTTTACTTCTGTAGTTCAGAAACAGCTTCTGTGTGTCAATCAGTAAATACAGTCTATCAAGTAAAAACAAACGTTTGAAACTTTTGAAAATTATACAGTAGTGTCAAAGATCATTACTGCTTCTGGAGAGGAGTCTATGGTACCATGACTGCCCTACAGTACTGAGACAGTGAAAGGGAGAAGCCTTGTGCTCAGGATGGCACCAAGGAAAGAAAGTTTTCCAGTTCAATCTGAACCACAAAAACATTTCCAACCAGGGTTGTTGTACTGTAGCCTATTTATTATCATCTTATCCAGATATGTCAAGAGACTTTCCCTTCATTTTAGAAGATTTCTTTACTGTGAAACTCCCAGGATCTACTCATAGTGGTCAGCAATTGCTTAGATGACAGCAGCAATGGCAGTGGGTACACACCAGCCCTGCTCAGAAGTTCCCCAAGAGCCACCACCAAGCTTCACTGTCAGCATCAGAGGAGTGCCTGGCTCCTTCCACCAAGACTCTCCTTCCAATGCACAAACCCCTTTGAATCTGAGTTTCTGAAATCATATTTGCAGTCTTAAATCAAAACAGCAATGCCATTAGTCTTCTCCACTGGCATCTGTTAGTGTAACACATCCCTAAACAGCACTTTATGGAAGCAAATATACATTTTAATGACCCAAACATTTCATTCATCATCTGTCCAACAGCCCACTGCAAGGGGACGGAGTACTAGCACCTCAGAGCCTGATTTCAGGAATCCAGCCTTCTCTGAGTCTCCAGATAAGCTGAGAGGGAAGGAACAACACACAGGCTGCTTTTCATCCATGCCCTCATACTGGCCATGAATAGAGCACAAAAGAGGCCATCTGCTCCTCTGTAATGGCACTCTTAGCCCAGACAGCTCAAAGAACTCCATGCTGCAAGATACTCCATGAAATGGAAGGATGTCTTGCTCTTTCCTTACTTTATTGCCTGTATTTTCATTAATGAAGGATTAACTAACAGGATGATGGTAGTTCATCATATAGTTACTGAAAAAAGTCATGGATAGTTGAGAAGAAAATGGATGCCTGTAGAAATTACATTAAAAAAAAAAAGATTTACTGAGGGATTTCTTTCTTTGGTTTTATACAATATCAAAACAGATGAAGGAGAAGTTCATTCTTAAAGGTGCATTTTTGACACTCTCAATGGACTACCTCAAAGCATACACTACACTGGGATGCAAGGCAATAAGAGAGGTCAAATGTGTTATTTTTACAAATATCATAGGTATTTCAGTTTGTTTATTTTTATTCTTCCAACTCCAAAATGCTGTGAGGGAGATAAAGAAAGATAAGGTAAAGTCCAAACAACAGGAAGGATCTGTAAGAACAGAAAGGCATTCTAGCACCTGGAGAATAGTACCTAGCTCTGCATGGATCAGCAAAATCCATTCCTCAAAGATACAAACTGAGGATTAAAGGAATCAGGGAAAAAGCTGCCAGACTTGGTAGTAGAAATAGGTGACTTAGCAGAAGCTAAGAACTGAAGAAAAATAAAGTAAAAAAATGAAAACTAAAATAAAGAAATAAAATAAAATAAAATAAAATAAAATAAAATAAAATAAAATAAAATAAAATAAAATAAAATAAAATAAAATAAAATAAAAGACAGTGAGCACCTTCTGAGAGCCCAAACTGATGATACTGGTAAGGTTTGCACGGAATCAAATGTTTTGAGGAAAATATGGCAATACAGATTCAACTATACAAGTCAGTTTTCTCAACCTATTATTTCTTTGTTGTGCATGCTGTGAGCTATGAAAGCAGAGACATTTATTTATTTAAGAGAAATAAACTATGCCTAACTCACATGCTCCACAGGAAAAAAGAAGGTAAGAACCAAACCCTGCTGAGTCAGCCAGAATAACAGTACTGGAGACCAAGCACAAGGCTTCTCTGATCTGCTAAAACCACAGAGACCTATCAGAAATGTGGTGAAAGCCATCAGGTTTTCCACTGGAGGGACTGGTACAGGAGTAGTAGAGAGGGATAGCAGCCTTTCCTTCCCACTCAGCCCAGGCCAGAGTAGCAGGATCTGTAATGCACTCTCCTCTACTGGTGATTTATGAGATTTTGGTAACAGTTCCCACAAAATCACCACTTCATTTCAACCTAATTGCAAAATCAGGAAGCTCCATGGGCTCTTGAAACTGAACTGCTGGAAAAAGCATGTCCAGAAAAACTGCTTTTCTTTCTTTTCTAACCCAAGGTTTGTGATCAAATGCACATTAGATCAGTAGAACATTTGTCAAATAAAGAACAAAAATTCTACACACAGTAGTACTGCAACTGGGATAAAATATGGGGAGGTTCTTCTAATATGTATTTTTCATTAAAAAATCCAGGGGCTATCCATATCTGTAACAGTACACAAGTTCAACCAAAAATAAACTTGCAAAACATTCAATTCATTCTCATTCTTTTCATTTTTCTTTATAAGAGATTCCAATAAAAAGAAGCATGTCTAGCCTTTTATCTGAAGAGGCAAATTTTACCAAAGAAAGCTACAAGAATACCAGTAGGTGGCACTTGGAAAAGAAAGCAAAAACCAAACCCGAAACAATAATTTATGCACAAAATAAAACTACATTTTAAAATATTTCATTTGACATACAAAACAAACCTTTTCTTTTTAAAACAAACCTTTAAATACCTCTTAAAGAAAAATAAGGTTCTATTTTAGTGTTTAATTCAAAATGAGGGATTATAGTTACTAATTCTAATTGAGACTTGATATTGCTATGTAAGCAGATATCCAAATACAAATATTCCATCATCCAAAAGACGGAAACTATATAACCAGAAAAAGTGAAACACAGGAGGGATTTAGTAGTTATACTGGGTCACCTATAAAAGACAGAGGGGGAAAGTGTGTGAAGGAGGCTGGGATGTGTGTGAAGAAGCTGCTCTGGCAGTTGCCCTCCATGAGGCATGAGAGGGACTTTAGACAGGCTTTATAAACAGAAGGCACCAAAAGACACCACCAGCAACTTCTCCTCTAGGAAGGAAGGTCTTGAATTCTGCCTGTCTTTGAAGCATCACAGACATCACTGCTCATCTTTCAAAAGTTTCCATAATGTAAATTATAATATCTTTACGAGACTGAGTAATTTTCCAGTGTATAATTTTTTTCAGCAAAAATCCCTAACAATCTTGGGAGAGGAAGGTGGGTTTTATTCACGAAAAACTAAAGATGAAACAGCTATATAGCAATCATATTACATTTTAGCTTCCCAGTACTATGTAAAAAGCAGAAGCCACTGCAAGTAAATCAAACATGAACTCAAAAGACAAAGGGTCTACTACAAACAGTGAAACACCATGATATATTTAATTTAGACTCGTTTTATTATTTCTAAGTGAACTATTAATCAACAGTAGCATTTAGAAAGCTGTTTTTACCAGTGCATTCAAGAGGAGCAGCAGTCTGTTTCCAGGTAACTACCTCTCTCTCAAAGAATTCTAAGTTATTTAATCAATAACTCTGTAAATAGCAAATTAAATCCATCAGCTAGAGTTTGATGAGGCAAGTATTGACTCAAAAGTTTTTAAGAAAGCCGATTATTTCTCACATTCAATTAGAAACAGCAACACTATATACATAGGACACATGACAAATGTGCTGGAAAACCTAGTCCTGTAATTAAGCAGAAGACTAATTATTTATAAAAAGCATTTACTCATTTACTAGATACAATCTAAACTTCATGGTCCATGAAGCATGATAGTATTCATTGAATATGCAGGCAATAAAATTTCAGGTCCTGCCTGAATTCCAACTGACACAGGATCACCTCAATATTTAAAAAAAATATATAGTATGTAAACAGATAATTCAACTGCATAGACAATAACAAAAGATTTGTCATTCAAAGCAAAACATGGGGGTGACAAAGAAACCAGGAGACAGTCAAAACAATGTTACTATATTACCTCATAAAAAGACTTCACTGTTAACTCATTCTTGGACTATGACTAAATCTGGACCTTGGCCTCAGCCATATTCTTTCACTTGACTGTATCTTAAAAGTGCAATGATTTTCAGAGTTAGACTGTGACTAAGTATATTTTCAATCCATTACATAAGGCAAAAACCAAATCGCTGATAGGCACTGTACTCAGTGATTACACATTCCTGCCCTCCTTGTCCTCCATACCAACCATGCTGGCTGGCTGCAGCTGACCTGCTCCCACACACCATCCTGAACAGCCAAGGTTTTAATTTTGTGGCATTGCTGCATCTCTGGGAGAGAATCTCCACCACCTCTGCCCCTCTGGGGAGAGGATTTTCAGCACAGCCAGGAGTGGGATGCAGTGCCACAGGACAGGGTTTATAAATGCAACAGATTTGGGGGAATGGCAGCAGGGTGGCTGCAGTGACTTTTTTTTTCCTCTGGGATTCACGATGAAACAGGGGGTAAAGGCATGGGGGAGGGATGATCAGGAAGATCAAGGGGGATTGATAGTATATGGAGAGAAAATGTTGTTAAGGGGGCTTCCCAGGATGCCAGAAGGAACTGAGCTAGCTCTCCTCAGGAAGGCTTCCTCCTTTTGGGACAATCAAATTTCCCCTGAACTTCACAGTAAAAATTTTGTTTTCTTTATAATGCAACAGGATTGCACATCTGTGATTGGTGCTTAGAGCCAGAGCCCAGAGAAAGTTGTGTGATGCCACAGGCACACTGTTCTGCATCCCTCAGAGGACAACCTGCACTGCAAACCATAATTCAGAGAATTAATGGCCCTTTTAGTTTCTCTGCTTGGCAAGAGAGGCACTGAGCTGCAACAGGCCTGTAAGGCTGCAGTGTATTGTCCTCCCAGTACAGCCCCAGAGCGTGGCTGGGGAAAATGGAGGCCACAGCCTTTTGCTATGAAGATACTAAACAACCCCCCCACGCACAGGCCTAGGTCTCCACATTCTGAAATACACAGCAAATCTGTTCAGTTCTTCAAAATTTAGATCTTTAAGGATACTTATTTTCAAAGTTAAATTTGTCTTTAAATCCCTGTAGCCATACAGACAACTTTTGAGCAACTAAACTTAATCTAGTTTTCACATTCAAGTTTTTGAAAAGTCCAGTACAGCTTATAGTTTTAAACCTGAAAACTCTTTACGTCATCAATTAGGGAACCTTTTACCATTTCTGCCAAATTCAGGTCCCCCTAAAAATTTTTGCATCCTGCGAGCTCAAGGTTGTAGCATTTTAGAGATCAGCTTTTACTGTATGTAGAAACACGCCCTGGCCACTGCCTGCGAACAGTCTCTCTCCTTGGCTCAGCAGCTTTTTGGCAAAGGCACCGTCTGAGGAGACGCTTCTGCAGCACACCTCGGCCAATACGGACTCTGCTGCAGCCATGTCCCACAGGACAGGGCTCTTCCTCCATGACACAAAATCACAGGGGAAGGGAAAGAATAAGGAGATTTCCCTCTTCAGAAAAAAAGGATTTTTTGTGCAAAGAAAAAAAAGGTAAAAATAATTCAAAGCTTTTGTTTTTCTGACAAAGATAAACTAGCAACTAACTAAAACACTGACCCAATGCATGCAGAATGCACTAGGGTCTCCATTTAGTTTTTTAACTCCTACCAGCAGAGTCATGAAAGACAGTTTTGGGCTGGAAGCAAGGCTACTTCTGGTCCTGCAGTGTTGCCGTGACTGCAAGAGGAGAAAAGCTGCTGGGGACCAAGGAGGCACCAAGGAGGAAATTCCCCCTCAGGGTCTAAGAGCATGATGGAGATTCAAATCCCCCCTTTTGTCCCCCACGGTGTCCACTGTAACAAGCATTACTGACCATGGAGGCAGCTTGGGAAGAGATGCAGGGATGCTGGGACGATCCAAGCTGCACCCCACTGACACATTCCTACAGTCAAAATAGATGCAACAGGGAGGGAACTATTACAACATTAACCTCCATATTGGACATTTCAGAGTCAAAAATATCATACAGTTGTTACAGGCTACTTTTTATTGTAAATGGAAGTACTACAAAAGTTTTCAGGACTTAATGCCACATAAAAGTACTGATTTCACCTTATGAATCATTCTATCTGACGGCACAGTAAGTGCCATAAACCAGGATTTAGCGCTCGTGATAAAATGTTTGGTTTTTATATAGATATACATAAGGCAAGCAAAAATATCTCAAGGGAAATCTGCACCAAACTGCAAACCACAAGAGGGACATGGAGATTAAAATTCTGGAGGCACTGCGTATTAAACGAGCAGTCTACTATTCAAAAACAAAAAAAATCAATTGAAGCAAATTCAGTACTTCTACAATTATTATAGCACAATAACTGTCATTTTGAAGGATGAAGGTTGGTTATTTCAGAGGTTTCCATACAGCACTTCCCTGACTACTTGAAATGTGGTATTTTTAAACTGCAGTATCAGCCAGCCAAATAAATGTATCAGACACCTTCGAGCAATGCACTTAAATGAGAGAATATTCATAAAGGATTTAGAAAGACATCTCAATTCACTGACCTAAATATTACAAAGCAAATCACCAGAATGTCTTCTACATGCAACCGTGTTGGAAAATTTCAATTACTTCTTATCTTATAATTAAAGTACTGGCTTAATACTTTGTACTTCTATGGTACCTTTCACCCAGGGAGCTTAACGTGCTTTACAAACATTATCAGCTTTTAGAGTTAGCTGGCTTTTGTGATGAGACACTATATTGCAGACTTTCAGTTTGAGGTTTTATGTTAATTACATACAAGCAAAACAGTGATCTTGAGTCATACCAGGTGACATAAAGTTCATCCAAAAAAAGTGAGTTACTGTGAATTCATTAATGAGATAGTCAACTCAGAAAAGCAAGAAGGAAGAGCACATCACAAAACGTACCTTCTTTGGATATTTTGCTGCATCACTGCTCCATTTCTTAAATAGTATTTCCAAAGACATGACATGATTTTAAAATCTTTTTAAAAATACGTATTAAATAAAGCTGGAAAAATTGACACATATTACATACAGTTGCATATACTTCACTGCTAAGTGAAGGAATCTAAGTCTATCTGTGACTCCTCTATCTTTGCAGCCTGATCTACTTGTTCATTGTTTTGGTGCTCCTCATTAGCTCTACTCTTGGAACATGGGCATCTACATGGCGGACTTTCACAGGTAGCTTTCCTACCTGGGCAGCGATGTCTTTCCACTCTTCAGCATCCCAGACTGGTTTTCCCCTACTCTGCCAATTGGCCTTTTTCCACTCTTCCAGCCATCCCCACAGAGCACTGGCTACCATCCATGAATCAGTATAAAGGTAGAGCTTTGGCCACTTCTCTCTTTCAGCAATGTCCAGGGCCAACTGAACAGCTTTGAGTTCGGCAAGTTGGTTTGATCCAGCTTCTCCTTCAGTATGTTCGCATTCCTTCACTTTGTAAGATATGAAGAAATGGGTGGCTTTGGGGAGTGACAGATTTCATGAGTGGACTATTAGATGGATTAGAAATTCGTTGGAGAGTCACATCCAGAGGATAATGGTCAACGGCTCAGAGTCTCAGTGGGCAAGTGGTGTTATTCAGGGGTCCATACTGGGACCAGTGTTATTTAGTATCTTCATTAATGACACAGGCAAAGGGATTGAGTGCACCCTCAGCAAACTGGCAGGTGACACTGACATGAGTGGTGCAGTTGACACACCTGAAGGACACGATGCCATCCAGCGGGCAAACTGGACAAACCTGGACAAACTCGAGAAATGGACCTGTGGGAATCTCATGAGGTTTAACAAGGCCAAGTGCAAGGTGCTGCACCTGGGTCAGGGCAAACCCTGGTTATCAACACAGGCTGGGGATAAACAGACTGAGAGCAGCCCTGCTGAGGACTCGGGGGTGCTGCTGGAGGAGAGGCTGGACAGGACCCAGCCATGTGCACTCACAGCCCAGAGAGCCAAAAGTGTCCTGGGCTGCATCCAAAGCAGCGTGGGCAGCAGGGCCAGGGAGGGGATTCTGCCTCTCTGCTCTGGTGAGACCCCACCTGGAGAGCTGCACCCAGCTCTGGGGTCCCAGCACAGGAAGGGCATTGACCTGTTGGATCGAGTCCAGAGGAGGCCACTAAGATCATTAGAGGGATGGAGCACCTCTCCTGTGAGGGAAGGCTGAGAGAGTTGGGTTTGTTCCACCTGAAAAAGAGAAGGTTTTGGGGTTACCTGATTGTGGCCTTCCAGTACCTGAAGGGAGCCCACAAGAAAGATGGAGAAAGAAAATTTACAAGAGCATGTAGTGACAGGACAAGGAAGAATGGTGTTAACCTGAAAAGAATTAGATTAGGTATCAGGAAGACGTTCTTCACTGTGAGGGTGGTGAGGCACAGGAACAGGTAGCCCAGAGAACTTGTAGATGTCCAACTCCTAGAAGTGTCAAAGCCCAGGGCAGGACAGGGTTTGCAGCAACCTGGTCTAGTGGAAGGTGTTCCTGCCCATGGCAGGTAGGTTGGAACTGGATGATCTTCAAGGTCCCTTCCAATCCAAGCCATTCTGTGATTCTATGGTTTCAACATTACACAACCAATAACTCTTTACTGAGTATATTGAATCAGCTTTTTCAGGTTTCATTGCTCCAACAGCAATGTTAAAATCCATGTACTCCAAGATATAAATCACCCTTAAATCACTTTGCCTAAAAGTGCTTAAAATGTTAGAAATTTTGCCACACTGCAGCAACACACAGAAGTCTTTAAAGTTCATCTAAAACAACTTGCAGCAATAGGTACCACTACTTCCACTACTTGTGCTCAGGCCATGAAGGATAGAATGTTAAGTGTAGAACTCAAAGCTCAGCACTATTACGACATAAAATATTAAAACAAACATTTTAAAGTAATAAAAAATATATATGTACAACTCACTGCTGCAAAATGAAGCATGCTTACAGGACAAAATGAAAATATTTTATAAAATTACAGACTCAGAAAAAAAACAGAAAATGAATGGTGAAGTACCAAGTGTAGACTTTCTTCAATGGTACAACCTCAATGTCCACATGACATACAGAGTTCAATTCACCTGTGTCCTGATTAGAAAGGGGAAAAAAAAAATCTTTAGTGTCCAGCAGGCCACATATTCTACAGACACCACATACTTTTACTGGAAAAATACTTACGCAATTGTTTACAGAGCTTTCAATATTTTACTGGCATCATTTATTTTCTCTTCCCACCTGGAAAGCATAGCACTTCATTCTGCTATATGTTCAACACTTACAGGATTCACGAGAAAAGAAAAATTACAGCTAACACCTTTTTAAAACCTTTCAGAATATCCTAAAACAGCTTTTCTGAATACAAAAGCTGCAGTATTTTATATCCAAGACTTAGACTCTTTCAAGTACAGTCATATACTGCATCCCAGTAGGAAAGAAATATTACCTCCCTTTCCTGAGATATAAAATGATAATCTTTTGCCATTTAAGATCACAAGATACAAGACACCCCCCTCCAAGAAAAAGAAAGAAAACTACAAAAACCCCCACAAGGCCTACCCAAGAAAAAAAGTCCAAGTGGAAGAATTGATTTTGGAGAAAGATTTCACAATTTCACAACCTGTGGTGAAGAACATTTCAGATTGACATTACAAAGATAATACAAAAGAATGAAGGCATAGAGAGACAAAAACAAGCAGCATTCAAAGCTGCATGACAAATAAGTATACAGCATGTAATTCTTCAAGTCAATATACAGATCTTTTCTGTCTCACTTTCCTTCCTTCCCATCTGCATCTCACTGTCATTAAATCGCATCATGGCACTTCTCCTGTACCTGAAAAAGCATGTACACAATGATGCTGAAGAGACTGTAGTGACTTTTTTGGACACATCCACAGTGCTAAAGCTACCTCTCCAAAAGGCAATCAATTCCCAGCACACCCCTGCATCATCCACTCCCTCCATTTACAAGACCTGAATGAAAGACATGATACTTCCTCGTATCAACAAAACATTTCATTTTTTGTAATCCATTTATTTGAAGAATTAGTCTGTTTAAACAATGCTGAGGTCAATACTATGGTTTTGAATAACAGAAGGTAAAAAAATTAGGTATTTGCAGTCTTCCTGAAACCTTGTGTGTTCACAAAACCTCTTCTAATCATCTACAAACTTGTTACATGAACCAATCTCATGCATATGCTGAACTAATTCAAGCGGAACTATGCTGGAAAACACAGGTATGAAGGCAGGTAAGAGCAGTGCGTCCACCAGCAGCCACAAAGCAGTCCCTACCTGGTGTAAGGGAACCGAAAAAGAACAAAAGGTTTGACAGAGACTGTTAGGGAAAATAGAAAAAGAACAAGTATGATGGCAACCTCCAGCCTTCTCACTTTGACATGCTTGGTCCCTATGGCTAAAGATCACACCACACTTTGAAAGGCCAAAGCAAATCAAAGCAAGCTATTCTGCTTCACCATGCTTGCTCCTGATGGCAAGTCCTTGGGGAGGGCAGCACACACAGTGCTAAGCCCCACCCACAGGGCTGCCAGGTGGGCAAAGCTCCAGCAGAGGACCCAGCCCCACACATCCACTGCCTCTGCCTCAGGAAAGATGCTGCCAGGCAGGAGGGGGGGCAATTATGTGCTCAAAGCAAGAGGAGGGGCAGCCATGTAGCACAGCAGGCAGACTGTGCCATTTTAAACTATTTCATATTTGCTGACTTCTATTTCTTATGCTACTATAACTGAAGGTTAGGCAATTTCTTTTTCTCATGGTTAGGTCAAACACATAATCAAAAAGCTTCAAGCAGTTTATATTAAATCCCTTATATTGTACTGCTGCAAATGATGAGGTTATATGTGACCTAAAGCAGTAATTTAAAAAAATAATTCTCTTTCAGGTCAAGTGGAAATATATGACTCGTTAAGCCACGGCAAAATCAGTTATGGCCCGGAGACGAAACTTCCCTTTTGTCTGAATAAAACTGACATTTCTGTTCCACACTACAGATTCAACAAACAAAGGTTAATTAATTTAGGACAGCAATACTTTTAATGTTTTTGGTAACATCTTAAACCAGTGAATACAAACTTAAGTATTGATGATATTTTGAAGGCTCAGAAGAGTGTGGCAGCTAAGCAATTCAGGACACTAAAAGTAATGCCAATAGTCTGTACAGCATTCAGATTGTTATACCAACATTTGCTGAATGCCATTTGCATCTAGATATTTCTTCTTTTTCCAGCTAAGTGATTCATGCTGTTGCTAGCTTCCTTAAACTGTTACTGCTGGAAAGATCAGTTCAATTTTTAACTGATGCTCATTTGTTACTTGTGAATTATACCAGTGTGTTTATACCCTCAAATCACCACATGCACTTCATATGCACACATATTAAGAGACATAGAGAGAGAATACAGTAGAAAGACAATAATGTGTTGTAACATTTACCAGTCGTTTGCCAGACTCAGTTCCTGATGAGATGAGTGGACTAATTTCCCCAGAGACAGATCATACTGCATTCTGCGTGGCTGCAGGCTTAGTGCCCTGAGAATAAAGCACAGCTCCTCTGCCAAGCCTGGCGACATGAAACAACACCTCAAGCTCTAAGCTGGCCTGTAACGCATGTTCATTTTCAGTAAACATGGTTAGCACTGCTGTAGCTAATTCTATGCAAAATATTTCTTAAATGAGATGCATGAAATTTAGCATTTCATTGTCTTTTACATTCCAGTAACAGCTTCAACTTTTAAAGGGTATTCTGATTTTATTTTTTCCAATAATGGAGTCATATGAAAGTCTGGGGTTACAACTAAGTCATGTTCTTCTACCATGCCAAATACTTAATCCTCTGCCCTCCTATGAGCTCCCAGTCCAAACTTACATAGTGTTAAGTCACCCTTAGCTTCAATTACTTTTTAAAAGGGTAAAGTAGAGCTTCTTCTTCCCTACTCTGACCTGTTCTGTACAACCAGTTGCTAAGCGCAGGCTCTTGTATATGTGGCACTTCTTAGCACAGAAAGAGCTTGGTGTTGCTCAGAGCTTCCAAGCAGTAATTGCCATGTTAGCACGTGTTTCTCACTAAAACACAAGGAGACAGACCATCAGGACCATTCACCCCCGCATTCACAGGCCCCGCACTACCGACAAAAAACAGCTGCAAGGTGATAGAAGCTGCCCAGGCCCATGAAGTCACTTATGAGGAGAGCCTGTAGGAAATCTACTTCCAGGTCTGTGAAACATTTTCACCTACAAAATCCCATTTGATTCAAAAATTCTACTTTATCTCTGTTTACAACAGCAAACTTCCAACCTTCCATGTTTTAGAACAGGGCTCCAAAGGAACTGCAGACAAGCACTTGATATTTCAAAGAAGCTGAGCTGAGGCTTGATTCTGAATGCTCCAAAATGGCAGAAAGAAATGTTGGTACTTATAAAAACAAAAAATAGCAATTCTGAGGGAATTCTGAGAGACTGGTGATTCTGGAGAAGTCTGGAGAAGTCTTTATAGCTGAACATTTCCACTTGCCATACACAACACAGCACACACAGCACCAGGGCATCCTATTCCTTTTCCACCTGACACACACTAGAACTTCAGTAACCAAACCAGAGGGGCTACAAAGTTTATGTTGGCAAAACAAAATGACAGATACTTGGTCACCCTACCAGAACCAGTACACTAAGTTTAATCAGCAATTATTTCCATAGCCCCAGGCAGAATGTTATAGAATTCCTATACCAGAAAATGTTGATGTCCCAGCTCAATTCTGGCAAAAAGCATGCACTTCCCACCCCATCTCCAATGGCAAAAACTCCAGACAGGAACAGATCACTACAGCCTGGGGCTAGGAAAAAAGAAAAATCTCCTCAATGAATGTTATTTGTGCAAAGGACTTTAACCCAGCCAAGCCTCTGCTGCCAGCCACTGCATAAGCACATCAGCCACGAGGTGATTCACTGCCCTGCTGCAGTGCCCACAGCAGAATTTGAAGGACTTCAGGAAAGACTGACTAAAAGCTGCAGATACACTACAGAAATACAAAAATCTTGACAAACAATATCTTTAAAAGCTGAAGAAAATAAATTCAAATGACTAGAGATATAGATCTGATATAGAATGATCAAGAGAGACATATTTAATTACAGATTCAATGGAAAACAACAGCTCTGCGAAGAATTCAGGAAAAATATCAGAACTGGGTATGCTCATAGAGGAGAAAATAATAACACAAAACCTAATTTTTTTTATTTGCATTGCTCAAAGCAGACACCTGTAGAAACTGTCAAGAATAAAAAAAATTTTAAATTTACTGTGGTAAATAGGGAAGAATACATGAATTCTTTATTTGTACGGCTACTGCGCTTACCATAATAATTTTCTAAAAAAAACGAAAGCAAGGCCATTTCATAATTAGTGTACTATGCCAGTAGGTCTCTTCCCTAAGTAAAACATGGGCAAATATTTTTTTAAAAAATGAGTGGTACATACATATTTAACTAACACTCAAAACAAAGTTTACTAATACGGCATCTCAAACTTGTCCAAAAACCAGAGTAGGTCATTGTGTAATACTGCTCTGAGATGCATTTCCTGCAAATAGAAAAGAATACAGATGGAACAAGATACTCAGTTCTGCTGGATCATGGGGCGAAGTCCTTAAGACCTGAAAAGTGAGAGAAGCACTGAATTGACAGGGAAAAGTCAGAAAAGCTGAATATATTTCATCTGCTTAACAAAGGTACGTAGGAACCTTGTCACACCGAAGGATGACAGGATTAATTCAGAAAATTACAAGTGCTGGGAAAATTATTATGAATGACAGAATGAAATTGTTGAGTACATAAATTCTGACAAAAAAAAGCTATGAAAGCTAGTATGAAATAATTTCCAAAAGAAAATGACAGAAGCATCATTGCCAATGACAAGCCTAATAGTACACCAGACAAAACTTGAAAATAAAGACAACTCCTTTGTTTGCTAGTACCTTATTGATTCTTGCATAGATAATTTTTCAAGATCAGAAAAGATGATGATCTGCTGTTAGAGGGAAGCCTTCAGTAGTTTAGTAGAGCTGCATTAAGATCTATGCTACTCAGTATATTCTTAATACACCTAGGAAAAAAAGGTGAATACTGAGGTGCAAGATTTGCTGACAATATTTAAATTAGCCAGGAAAGTAAAAATATGGGTTGATTACAAAAAAAAATTTAAGAGTTATTTTTACAAAAGGCCGTGCATTTGGAAAAAAGTCAATCTTCATGTCACAGATAAAGTAATGGGCTCTGATCCTACTCAACTTGGAAGTAAAAATCTGCGATTATAATCTTATTACATCTACACAAATAATACATCTCCAGACTACTCCCAGGCCCATCCAAACCCCCTCTCAACAAATGCAGAGGAGCAGAGGAAGAGAAGCAGGCAAGACCCCAAAGCAAGACTCCAGCTGAGTAACACCCTGTCTGTCCCAAGAGAATCTCAGCCACAGTGTCCACGCACGGAACCCAGCAAGGTGAGTTGCAGGAAACAGCTACCCCTCATCACGTTTCCAACTAAGGAGTTTTGTGGTCTTGGGGTGTAAGGCACATGGTGGGATGAAGGCGAAGGGCATTTTGGGATTGCATCAGGTTTATGAGCATGCGAGTGCTAACAAAGACCAAGCTGGAAAGCAGAAAAGGCTGGGAGCAAGGGGTTTAGAGTGGGTCTCTGAGGGTCACCTGTGAGCTTGAGAACACCTGCGTATCTCTACAGATGAGAGCACCTGGGTTGTTGGCTGTGGGACCAGGGAGCTCGTATGTCCAGGTGCCAACAACTGGAGGCACCAGGACAGCTGCTGAGCAGACCCAGTGTCTGAGCTCAGCTGCTGCGAGGCTCCTCCAGCGTGTGTATACACATGCTCTCTCTCCCAGAGCTCCTTCCTGCTCAGACAGAACTGAGGGCTCTCTCTGCCTGCCTTATCCCCGGCATATACACACCGTGCACACCCATGCCTGCTGGGGATACATTTCAGTCTCAACATTGGTCGGCCCTGAGGCATGAAGAAGCAGCTGCCTTGCTTCTCTAGGGCTGTCGGACCCAGCACGATGTATTTCCCTCCAACACAAAATAGATGCTTTCAGGCAACCATCAGCTAAATGCTTAGCAGTCACAACAAAACAGCAGGTTATTAGAAGCTATGCAGAGGAGAAAACAAAACAGAGACAAGCTTAACACTGCCAATAAACCCATTGTGGGCCTGCACCTTGAATGCTGCCTACAGCTCTGGTCCTCTCCCCACAGAATCAACCAACGGCTGAGCAGCTAATAGTCCACTGCCTGGACAGGGGATGAAGGAGCCAGGATATAACAGCGGCTGATAAAATTCACAGGAGGCACAGCCTGGATGAAGAGTTGTACCTCTTGTAGCCCAAGAGCTAGGGACCAGCAGTAGCATGCTCACAATGAACAAATGGAAGTAGCATTCACACAACTTTGATCTAAGTCATGGGACTCTGCCAGAAGATACTGTAGCTACTAAAACCCTACAGCTTTAAGGAGAGACCCAATACAGAAATGCAGTAACAGTCAATATCCACATGGAAATCACCCCTATGTCAGAAAAATACCCTGAGTCATATACCACTGAAGGGTGGGCAAAGACAGATGGTGGGGTCATTACCTTGTTGCTGTAATCTTCTCAAGCTTTTCACTTTTGGCCACTGTCAGAAAGGATATGGGGTTAGACAGACTTTGTGTCTGACTCAATATGAGTAATTCCTACATTCTGTTCCTATTTTGATTTTTAAAAAAATTAAAAATACTAACGACACAGAGGACATCTCCACAAAGTGCTGATACTTTTCTTATACTTTAGACAAAGAAGACTGAAGCTTCTTCCCCTTTTTCAGTCTGAAGTTTCTTTCTTAACCTGGATCGTTTTACAGACCAAGGTTAGGGAAAGAATCTACAGAATAACTGCCACAACACGGAAAACCAACATCCTTCTCTGGGGAAATGGAAAGAGGCAGCTGGACAAATGAGAAATGGGAAAACAATGCCAGTTTAGAGAGATCTGCTATTGATAGAAGAGCAGCAGTGCAGTCAAAGCAGTCCTTGCCCTGCTAAACAGATACAGCTGATAGGAGTGAAGCAAGGTTAAGGCACAGATGCATGGGAATCCTCCCACACCCCCATTTACATAGCACAGGGACCAGCTCCCATAACCGTTTAGTAGCAACTGCACATGGAATAGCCTAGACTTTTTCAGTGAGGGATTTGCAGCCTCAGACTGCCTAGAGTCGTTGCAGTACAGATTCTAGTGGACAACAGAAGTTAATACTATAAACCTCTGAATGAATACCAGCTGACTCTGATAGTGAAACCAAAAATCATGATTCATTAATTCCACCAAAACACCTGCCTTGTCTGATATAACTCCTGGGTGACAGAAGAGGTTCAATTCATACCTCCTCACACCACACTTCAGGAGACATAGGTCTTCTCCAAACAACATATTCACCTTAGAGAAGCACAATGACACAAACTGCATCTGTACCAAAAAATATTTAAAACTCCAATCATGCACCATTATGTCATTAGCAAAGCAGAGAAGGGAGAGATGGGGTTTCAATCTATTCATTTTTAAGCAGTTCTCAGCAGCACAAACTGCAAACAATTATCAAAAATGTTACAATTATACGGAGCCACCTCAGGCAAAGCTTTCGGAAGCAGCAGAGACGATTTTCCCACACTGGAGACAGCAACACAGTCATCACTACAGCACTTCGTTACTGTTATTTAAAAGGACAGAGTCTAGACCGAAGACACAGAATCAGCAACTCCAAACTCAAGTTCAATGAAGTCAGGCAATTCAAATGCCTGCAAGTAAATAAGCAATAAAGGAAAGGGGACAAAAAAGTATTTGAAACAGCAAACATGCACTCACAAAATTCACTGCCAATAATGGTAGTATTTCAAAGTGCAAATCTACAAGACAATGGCCACTGATTGACAAGAGCTTTCAGTGAACAGACATCCTGCCTGGTCAAGCAGGAGCTTTAGTGCATGAGAAGACAACAAACATACATAATAAGAGACCATTTAGCTATTACCATTTCCAAAATTAAATGCAAAATGGCATTAAAATATATTCAAAACATGGATATTCTTTAGAAAACCTTTTCTGAATATCACTTATTTCTTTATTTTTAAAGAAAGTACAACAAAATGCTCTGTTCTAAATCCCAACTGAAGAAAAACCCTCTGACATAAACTTAAGCTCACCAGGCTTAGGCAAGAACTGGGAGAAATGAATTTCCCTAAGAGGCCCACCCACAATTTCCAGATATTCATACAAGTAGAATTCTTTAGACGAACAAACCTTGAATCTACCTCTGGGACAAATCATCTTCCAAAGTTCTCCCATGCAAACACAGAAAAACAGAATTACTATGCAGCATTAGCAGAGACACAGAAATCCAAAATGGGGTAACCTATAATCCTGCTATGACAGACAGGATTTCAGCATGATGGAGGAGAAAATAAGGACTTCAACATTGCTCCTGGTTTGGACACTTGCAACATTATCCTCATCCCCACTTGCACTTATATTCCCAGATGGTTAGTAATAGCAGGTCATCTGTAAAAGCTTAAACAAAAGATGCAAGAGCAGCAGAAATTGTTTGGAGGTGGTTGCAGACAACAAAGTATTTACTTCATCCAAAGTAGCAGTGAAGATAGTCATTGCTTCACAACATACACAGGGGAAGGAGTGGGAAAAAAGTCCATGTAATACCTCAAAACAGCGTAGGAAGCCCTGGAAATGCAACTAGCTAGCACTGAGACCCGGCTAATAAATGTCATTGAAAGCACTTGGCACAGCATCATTCCTTTAAGACAGACAAGCATGATGTTCACACCATCCGAAAATGCAAACACAGCTTGCTTCAATTTCCAATTGAAGTTTGTTTCCAGCTTGAAGGAAAAAGAAAAAAAAAAAAAGGAAAAGAAAAAAGCAACTGGTATGTGGCAGGGACGGAGGGTGCCAATAACTTCTGTATACACTTAGACATATTTCTGGGTGGGTGGCTGGGTTTAATTAAAATAAATACAAAAAAAAATTAAAAATATACAAAGTGACCAAGTACTGACAAGAAGTAGGAAATGTACCCATGGTGTTAAAACATTAAAACATTTCATTTGCAGTCTCTAGCATTAAGTGTGATGATAGAGAAAGCTAAGAATTAATGAACCATTCTAACATTGAAATTAGGTTAGTCCCCATAAATGGCAAGTAGCTGATTTCAGAATAAGTAAGAATAAATCTTACCAATGTGCAGCACTAGCTACTGTTTTAACAAGCCCTTACTCTCAGATGGAACTCCTGATAAATCCTATGTGCAAAGCAGAATGGCATCCCTTCCTGGAAGCATCACCCACACCTCCTCCTTCCAAACAAGACAGTATTGCACTCTCAAACCAAACAGAAAGCATGCAGCAGCAACGTGATTTACGTGACCACAACTAAAACAAATTCAATTTACTCAACCAGTATACAGATTAAAACACAAAGTAATTGTCTATTAATTAGACACGGGTCTGCCTCTCATTTCCACAAAATATTCTATAGGAACTTTTGCTACAATGCTAGCAGTTGAAGCCAGTCAAATAGAAGCATGACTTAAAGTAAACCCACTCTAGCACAATTGTGTCTAAAAACTTGAAGTCTGTATTTTTCAAGTGGCATACAGATTATCTTTATTTCCTTTAAATGGAAGCTACTAGAACAGCCACTTTATTAGTTTTTGCCTTCCTGGAAGGAAAAAACTACAAAATGCAAGAAAGAATTAGTAAGATATTTCTGTGGAGTGTTGTCTTTACTAGCACAATGGAAATTACGGAAACTAAAGTTGGTTCAAAAAATGAATTTCATTAAAGCTATTTTTCTTGAAGGAAAGGAGAAGAATCAAAAATTTGAATTTTTGAAGTGTATCTTAGTAGAAGCTGAGACTGGCTACACTGTCAGTGCATGGTGGTGAATGCAAGCCCAGCCGAAGCACAGAAGAAAAGATTTGGAAGAGAACAACAGAAGAAAGCTTGCCTAAAGGAGACATCTAAATGTTAGAATCTGTCATTTAGCCACTACAAGAAACAACCTAATACAGCCAAGTGTGCTGTGTACAGTGCCAGTCCAAGAGCACAGCAGTCCAGCTGCAGTCTATAAATGCAAACCCAAGTCTAGCTGAGTTTGCAGCTTGTCTAGTCTCAAACTACCAGCAGTAAGCAAGGATGACAGCCACAGCTAAAGCCAGCAGCCAGCCCTCATATAAAAATACTGTGTATGGTCTAAATTAGCTGCATTCCTGAGCAGCACCTTCCCCCAGGATTATAAAAGTGCTCAGTATTAACTGCTAGAAGCACTCAAAAAACTCTTGAGAAAATTTAAGACAGACGAGGTCTACAATGCTTGCTATGTGAGCAAATAATACATGCTTAAATTGCTTAAAAAACATTAGGAAATTACAACAATCTGTCCTGAGTCCTTAACTCACTATACCTGTTAATTAAAAAGTTATTAAACACAGAATGTCTGATGTCACCCAGCTCATGTTTTTCTAAGTGCTTGATTTTCTAAATATTTATAACTATACATTTCAGAAACACTAAGTCAGTTTGGGTTTTTTACAGCAGCACAGCTTGGTGGAGTTTTTTTTAATCTAATGATTTAAAATCATATCTTTTCCAAAATCAGGTAGGAGTTGTACAACACAAGTTTTTCCTTTTGCACCTTTCCCAATTTCTGACTGCTGGTTTTGAAAGTAGTATTAATCAAATAATGCATTGCACAAAACAAAGCAATAACCAAACAAAATAAATGAGCCACCACGTACAGCCTTCAGAATCCAAAACATTACTTTAAGAAGCAAGTTTTTCTGAAGACTCATAGGCACTGTGCAATTTGTCCTCCATGAGGTCAGACTGCCTAATCATCCTACATCACTACAGCACAGGCAGAGGGCACCCTGGGATGTTATGCTTTGTAATGTTATAAAACACTTTCAAATCACAGGTAGGGTGAAAAGACTACAGAAGAACAAAACAGAAGTTTTCATTACCCCAAGTTTCATTCATTATCAAGCCCTTCCTTGTTTCCATTTTTCAGCAGACCCTTGAATTTCTAGAGAACATGAAGGATCATTTCCCAAAAAGCACTCTGAAACGACTGCATCAGGTCAATGTATATTAGCTTCGAATGCAATTCATACTATGCTGTCAAGCACACTACCAGAACCTATGCAATAAGCATTCTGCAAGTTCTAGTAATGATGACGTAAAAAGAAATACCCTATTTGCTCATTTATTTCCTGAGAAATGACACTCCAAATTTATCTCAGCTCTCCTTCTGGGAACCAGGACTGAAGTCATTAAGTATCAGATCCTCAGGTAGCAGGAGAAGCCAATTCACTCTGAGTCAGACTAAAACCTTTCCAATTTTAACCCCTAGATATATGTATTTATTCTAGCTGATATCAGTACTGATGATTAAAGTTGACACAGCTTTTATGTGCCTCTTACTTTGCTGGATTTTAACTGGTGAGCTGAAATTTCCCAAGGTATCTTCAGATTTAAATGACAAATTCTTTCTATTTTTATGTTTAATAGACATTCTGAGAAAAGATGAATCGTTTATATAACATTAACTTTCTTTTCAGGCAACATTTTCTTCTGAAAGCTTTAGAAACTTCCTTTTCAGTTTGAGGCACTTGAAGCCCAGTAGAGAGGGCTCTGTACTAGAGATTGCACAGACTTCCCAGAGAAACCCTACGAAATCACAGAATGAGTGAGGCTGGAAGGTAGCGCGTCATCTGGTCCAAGTTCCCTGCTCAAGCAGGGTCATCCTAGAGCCTGGATTGCACAGGCTTGCACAGACAGACAGACAGACCTCACTTAGATCTTGAATTGTACACAGTCGTTAAAGCTCTCACAGAGTTTAAAAATCAGTTTTGCAGAGTCCATTTATTTGGGGAAATTTGTCCATGGACCCACCATTCACAGGTAAATCTGCTGAGGGAACACAAGCCTGGAATAGGCCACCCATTCCCATCAGCACGAGACTGCAGGGACAGAGACAGAAAATGTCTGCAGCAGCAGCAGCAGATAATGGATCAGGAGCTAAAAGGGACATGGGGAAACCCGTTCTGTCCACGAGACAAGCGGTGCCGTAACAAAACCCAAACATACAAACTGTAGCACAGTGCTCAAGAGCATTGCAGGAGCAGAAGCTCAGAAAACAGAAGGGGAGCCACTGAAACAGGAGCCAGTATAAATCATGAACATCTAAAAGGAAAGGGTGAAGGCTACAGAAGTTAGGACTTCAGAGCAATTACCCATGCGCTGGTCCTTCTGCAACACTGCCTTCAAGGTAACCCTTCATCTCCCCCAAAGAAATCCCTGCACCTCAGTTTCAAGACAGACTGAACCTGTCCTATGCAGTCTCCATCTCTTTTTCACAAAGCCTGAAAACAGCTGCTTGCAGGGATTCCCCGGACTCTGCCAAAGTCTGAATGAACCTGCAACTGAGGCAGGGGTGCAGTGAAGAAAACCTGTACCTAATGCTGCTATCAGACAAGCATACTAGGAGAGCATGCCAGCAGTGGCCAAAAAATTAGCAGATAATTTTGCTATACAGGAATGTATACCCCACCTGTCCACAGTAATTAAGGAATGTTTGTAACACATGCACTCAGTGCAGTCTGACTACTGCCTTCTTCTAAGGCAACCTCGACAAAATTTACAAAATTTGTAAAATTTTGCATAATAAATACAGCACAATAGTCTGAATTCATCCCTTGTTTTCAAAGAGCACCTAAATTTAAAAACATTTTGGAGAAGAAAAAAAAAAGACCAAAATTGAAACATCTTCCTCCCAGAGACCTGTGATAAAGGCAGATTCTGCCTTTGCAAACGCAGAAAAGTACAACTGACAGCAGGATGATAGCTGTAGGACGTAACACAATCAATTGTACCAGCAGCAGTGGTACATTAATATGAACAACCATGAATTTGCTTCCCCACTGACGAAGTCTCCTCCTCAAATTCCACACACTCCCCTCTACCCCTTTCACCACTACAAACCCTTTTCCACACTCGAAGCTCCTCTCCATGTCCCTTTCAACATCCCAGCCAGGGCAGGCTAGTGCATGTTGTGACCAGCTCAGAGCTACATACACGCTGACTGCCAAGCCACACGTGCCAGGTGTCAGCCCGTCAAATTAAACATGTAATTTTAATGACTACCTCAAAGATGTATTAATTTGTACATCTCTGCTCTACTCAGCCTCCAGCATGTAAGAAATCTGATGATGCTTTTCTAGTATTTCCACCTCTCTCTCAAAGCATGATTATATATTAAGCTGAATGTTTTAAAAATTTTACTTTCAGTTGAGCCAGTATCAAGATTCAACCTCTAGTGTTGATGCACATTCACTGCCAGTGGACACTGCTGCATGTTGAGACCAAGCCATGAAATCTGTCCTGCTCTGTTCATACAATCCAGACTCATCCAAGAACGCTCCTGGAAATGCACCACAAAGAACACACACATTTACAAAGCACCGATTTGTGAAGCCCACTTGAACAACGCCAGTACTGCTGAAACCCAGCCATTCAGGTACATTGTGGCTGTGGTCTTCAGGCTAGGAGCCCTGAAAAACCCATGCAGAATCTACTGATGTCTGGAGCATAGCTGATACCCCATCATTACCCCTGAGAACTTCCATTTATCTATTTATTTGCTAGAACAAATCTTCCCCTTCATGCAGTTGGGTATAAGAGTAGCTTTTGTGAGCAAAGCCTCTGCTCCAATACTTTGGGGAAATGAGTATGAAACAGGTTTTTCTTCCTCAGACCCGTAAGGTTTCACACATTGTCTGCTTTATTCAGAAGCTCCTATTGTATTTTAATTATATCCTCCCAAAGCAGAGTGTAGAGTAATGTCAGGTTCCTTTGCAGGTCCAATGGGGAAATATTTACTAAAAGTGTTCTTTATCAGTTCCTGCTTACTCTGAATGCCAGGAATTTTAATTTGAGTTTTCACCTTTAAGAGAAAGTATTTTTTTGCATTAGATAACTCTTTCACCTTGTAAGGTTAAAAGCAAGAACACCTGGATTTGTTCATGACGGTTTTTTAATATTGTTGAATTCCTCTTCTTGGAAGAGAGAGACTGAATTCTATTCCTTACCATGTAGGGAAAAAAAAGCAGACAGTAGAATTTGTACCAGATGACCTCATTCCTTATGATATCCCTTCAATACAGTGAAAATCAGCTTCTGGTAACTCTGCAGGAGCTATTTTCTCCTGCAATGCTTTCATTATTAGTACTGCCTATTATTACTGTTGCTACTTATTCACAACATAGGACTTCTGTAGGTATCTGTTTCTTTGCCAAATCTTAACTGCACTGTAATCTGTGCTAATTAACTGCCTCTGGGTGATTGTTGCTCCTACTGTTCTTGTTTCAACCAACTGGGTCAGAGAGTTGGAAGGATTTTATCATACTTGAAATAAGTGAATATATTTGAAGTCTTATTTTCCAAAATAGCCAGTGCCTTTTCTTTAGAATATTCTCCCATTTACACACTTCAGGCTAAGGACTTCAAATTTGCATCACAAATGTGTCATGCAAAATTACCTGAATTTAGCTACAGTATAAAACCAATCACAAAACAAGGTACTTACTCTTGTTCATCAGAAAGAATTTATCATGTTAATTTCTCAGATTTCTGATGCATGCCTGTAAGAAAGAATTAGCCCCAATCTCATTAAGACCACTATCTTCCAAGCCTACAAGGACAAAACTGAACTGTTTCTCCAAGGATTACTGCCAGAAGTTTTACAATCAGAATGTAGGTGCTAGAACATATAAAATACAGTGATCCTTATGACCACCATAGTACCAGCAGCTTGAGAGCAAACAAAGAATACAGGACAACAACTCACAGTGCAAGGTATGGAAAAATGTATTAGCCATGTACGTATGGAAGATCACAAACAAAACTTGTAAAACTTGAGATTATGGAACCAGGAGGTCTAGAACTATTCTACTAATAGACAGGATATTAGACCTGTAACTTGCTGCAATAACACACCTGGACTGCAAGCCAGAGCCAGGTGAGCAAGGAAAGTGTGAGTTTTAACTAAGGATTGGCAGCATAGGAAGTTGAGAACAGGGATATCTAATATTTGGGTAAAACAAGAGAACCTGGATAAGTTCAGAACTGGACAGCGATAAACATTTTAATGAGGCCTGGACAGCCAGGCTGGGAGCCAACTGCTGACTGAGCCTGCCCATGTACTCGTGCACAATCCTGCTGAGTGTGTGGGACCATGTGTGTGCCTGAGGCATGCTGTAGTTGTTTCAAGGACCATTATATAGTGATTTATGGACTAGCAGTGATTTATGGACCACAGGCTGAATAACACTGGACAAAACTACCTTTTCAGTCCCTTTTTAGCATTTTGCCTCTTGATTCTATGCAGCAGTTTGCCCATGTATTATTGTTGTACTGGCGGGCAAAAGTGTCATAAGTTATGTCCAGATAACAAGCATTCATCTTATTGCACTTGTCTTCACCCTTGGTACAGTACAACTTATTTATAATGCATATCTAAAGAGGTAACACAAGAAAGACCTGCAGAAACGAGGATAAAAGATGCCACAAAATGGGAAAAAAAGAAGACTGACAGAGAAAGAAAAAAAAGAGAATAGGTGAGATGCAAGAGGGGAAGCAGTTCAGAGGCCCTTTGCTATTACAGAGTTGGGAGAAAAAAGCAAGGAAAAAGACCCAGAATGACAAATCACATGCACAGAATGTCAAGTGGAAAAAGCTTTCCAACACCTCAAGTAAATCAGCAGTTGAAACTGTTGAGCTTTGTAGGTATTCCTTGAAATTGCTCATCTTGCTGGGTGTAAATTACAGCAATCAGTGCCCATCAAGTTGCTAAAACAGAGCTCACTGGCCAGTATCGCCCGGGTGTGCTTGTTCATGCTACAAACCAGGCCAGAGACAAAGCCAAATGCAGAGTAAAATCAAAAAAATAGACAAGCTAGCACATTGATTTATTATTTATTTTCATGAATAATTACTCACAAAAAATCTAAAACTTTTAGTACCATGGATGCCACAGTAGTCACAGCCTGCTGCTCCAAAGCAATCAGCGAAGCAGGGAAGCTGCCAGAGCGGCTCAGTTCTGCCCGCTGTTGAACACGCACGTTCTCGGGAGCAGTTAACCTCCAATTAAAGACGAGAGACAAAAGTGGCTTTGCAAGAGCCATGCTCACTTCTGCTCCACCACTCACAACATGTGCAGATGGGCTGACAGCGTGAGGAGGGCAGTCCAAGGCACAGGAAATCATCTATCCTACTTCCAGAAAGACAACTACAGGCAATACCAAGCAGGCAATCCCAACTATTCCAATTTTATATGGTCTTTGATACTTGGTCATCTTCCTACAAGTTACCTCTCACATCATCAGTGATGCACACTTTTCAGATATGATCAGATGATAATTTTCTTCCTTACATTCTCTCTAAAGTGCCACTGAACTTAAACTTCTGGGTTCAAACAGAAAAGTCCACATCTTGCCAGTCAAATTAACTTTTATTTTTTATCGATCCTTACAATGACAATTAGATTTTCTCCAATTACTAATTCATCAAAACATAAATGTTTCAAGGAAAAAAGAAGAAACAACATAACCTCAACATATAGAATGCTTCATTAAAAATCCAGACATATATACATTCTAGTAATTCCCACGGTGAGCTGCTGGATACACGGCTTTAGGATATTCCAACATGTAGAGCACCTAGCAACAGAGGGCTCCAGAGCTCCTGCTTTACATTTTGAAGTGATCTGGGCTTTCAGGGCTTCCCCATTCCCAGATGCAGAGCTCAGAAACCCACAGCTCAAGCTGTAAGAGGAGTTGGAATCTATTCCAGCTAAACAGCAAGGAATCTGGAACCAAGAGCTCTCAATCAAAGGGCCCAGGATTTCCAAGCTCTCCTATACAGAGGCAGAAATACATATCCTCTTCTCCCACTCATCTCCTAAATAATCAAGTTAACTGACTGATACATAAATTAAAATTATATTTATTCATCACATAGAAGGGAAATTCAAACATTTTGCCCAAACAATCACAAAAATCTTAAGTCAGCAAAGTACACATAAGCAGGTATATGCAACTCAGTTAAAAAAAAAGGTATGATCAACCTTATCAGTGGTTTAACTGAGTTCAAAGAAATATTCATGGATGAGTTATGATTTTCCTTAACTCCATGACTCCAGCTGGATTTTTTCCATCAATTCATGTGAACCAGGAAAGACCAGGAATACATTTAAACTAGGAAAAAAAGATCTCTGAAAAAAAGAAAAAAAAAATAAAAACATTGACAACCAACATCAAAGAGGGGTAACTGATGACATTAATAATTCTTGCATAATCAGTACAGACTTTTAATGATAACAGAGAGACGAACAGCTATGAGCAATGTCAGGGTATCTGAGGAAAATTAATAAAAGGGTAACCCAATGGCAGAAGGCCAATGGACAATCCAGTGATGAGCTCTCCTCAAAGAACAACAGTGGCTCTATAAGCAGAGAAAAGGATGGATTTGTGGATTTTCAAGGCTACAGTACGTGAACATCTGGATCTGGAGACCTTGAAGTCAGGCTCCAGCCTTCCAGATTCAGAAAAGACACTGACCAACGACACAAGCATGAAGGAGACAAGCAATGTGCAGGCCAGGTGTAGCAGGCCTCTACCACAAAGAATGCGGACAGCAGTGACAAGGACAGGGACACACGGATCACAAAAAGAACCGTTTTCCTGTTTGAACATTATTTCCCTGCTCCTTTTCTCTCTGTTAAAACAAAAATCAGTCAAAATAGAAAAAAATGCATTGCAATAGTTAAGGACTGTTAAAGGAAACAAACAATGAAACGTTTTGAAGCCATACAAAAATACCAAAATACAGCAACAAGAAGACAGCAAGGCTTGAAAAAAAAGCTAGAGGAAATGGAAATCGAAAATATTAGATAAACTAGGAGATTTGGCAAAGCTGCTTGGATTACTGGAAAACAATTTCTTGGTTTTCCTTTTAAGAAATAGCTCATTTTAATATAACTAGAAATAATAAAATATTAAACCACATTTTGTTTATGTTCATTAAGCACTTTACCATATAAGAAATAAAAGCATTTGCAGAATGGCATGAGACATAATTAAAACAGTTTCTAACAATCTCACTCCATTATTTTTTTGCTCATTCCTTAGTTTATATATCCTAATTTGACTTTTAATGAATACAAATTAGAAATGCTTTTTCAAACAAATCATATTTTGAATCTCAAATTATGCTTACACAGTCTATACTGTATGCAAAGAAGGAGATGAAGGAAACACTAGACCTTTAAGTTGTTCTTTAATAAAAGTGGCATTTTGTTAGTATTTCCTTGAACAGGCAAATATTAGTTCACATCTTTGAACACCATAGCACAGTCCCTATTTACTGACTAAGATTTTGTGATGTTTTTCTTTTTTCTTTTTTTTTAATAAACATCTTATGAAGGAACATTAATCAATCTGGCATTCTCATCACTGCCAATTTAACAAGGTTTCCATAGCAATATATTCTACCTGTTTGCCTATAGGTGTTTACAGGTTTTTTTCACTGCGCCTGTACTTCGCCTTGAAGATTCCAATTCTTCCCATAACTGCCCCAATTCATTGCAACCTTGAAATACCACAAAAAGGATCAATTACATAAAACTGCATTCCAAACTCAGTTTCAGAAAGAAGCAGAACGTGATGCTGATAGCTGAATGCAGAACCTAATGCAAAAAAACTATTCACAGCTCTCCGCTATACCAGATGATGTTCACAGCTTCGGGGCAGCCAAGGGTGGTTGTGGAGAAAGAGTGCAGTACCTGCTCAGTTAGACAGGAAACAAATGGCAAATGCTGTGTTACACGGTATGGTGGAAGTAGCTGAGGTATTTGTCCACCACCATCAAAAAGACAACTCTAGAAGCTCAGTAAAGCAGAAGCCAAACCTAAAAGTGTCTGAGACCAAAGCTCTCTCCAGTGTAGTCCAAATTACTGGGACATCAGGAGGAAGAATGAAGATTAATAGCTAAATCAGTCTCTTAGAGATGAACTCAAAATCATACAATCATTCAGGTTAGAAAAGACAATTAAGTCCAATCATAAGCCTAGCGCTACCAAATCTAACTTGGTACAATTCTTCTGTACATAGGCACCCCGGTGTTCACATCTTAGTACTGGCAGAGTAGATTTATACAAGATTAAATGTAAATCTTTGGCTTTACACTCAAAGGAAAAAATTGCTTCCTCTCTTTCGTGCAACTGGGCTCACAGATTATCAGCTCCCAAACTGTGCAACAGCAGATCAGAAATTTGCCCCTGGAAAATCAAACAACCAAAAGTGCTTTCACTCTAGTCGACCTTTTATGCAGCACCTCAGTTCAAGGGGAAAGATGACATTTTCATTACGAAAATAATGCCCCTCTCTCCCCTGATTAAACACTTAAGTTCAAATGATGTTCTCTGAAGACTTCTTCTCAAGGAAATCTTCAATAAACACACTGAGACACACCAGTAGAACATGAAACTAGCACACACAAATAAATATCCACAGGGTTTATGACTTATACACCAGTGTTCTTTACCATAGAAATACTCAAGTCTGTTTAAAGACATGAGTATTGTATGTTAACAAAGAATTTATTTATTTTTTTAACTGACTGGAAAGCTATAGAGCACTAGAAGAGTTTTATGACAATATCATACTGCAGAATAATATTGGGTTTATTCAGCTTTTTTATTATTACTAAGATTACTCCATGGATGATCCATTTGACGTTGGATCATGCTTTTAAAAGTGAGCATGTGGATTTACAATCACTTACTTGTGTGAATACAATATATAGGAGAGTAGCTTTTTCTCTGGAAAAAAAAAAAGGTGCCTCTTTTTTTTCTATTTGTATTTTCTAACCAACTGTTAAAGAGAAATCTTATACAATTACTTTATACAGGAAAGACTACAGACTACAGTGTTTCACTCACTGAAGAACAAGATACAAGAGTTCCAACTGCAAAGCAAATCTTTACCATGATCTTGGACCAACCATGTCTGCCCCATTTTTTTTCTCACAAAATAATTAATACCTACTTTACTTTAAAGAAGGAAGGCTTAAGGTTTATAAACCATTGCTGAAGACAAAACAAACTAATGAAGTCATCTTTTCTCATCGACAAAGCAGAAAACATTAAGCCTGGTCTGGGAGCATTTGTAAGTTTCTTTGGGAATTCTAGTATTCCTATTATTACTTAATTTCATTAACACCTCCCAGGTGCCAAAGCATTTTCGAAGTACAGACATCAGCAGTTTACAAAAACAGAAAGACTGGAATACAAAATCGAAGTAGGAAGGAATATCCAGAAGTATAACTACCTGGGAATTACAGAACAAGGCACAAAAATAGCACCACTGGTTTTCCTCCTTTCAATGCCAATTCACAGCAACAGCCCCAGAGTGTTTAATCCCTCTTTCTCAACAGGTGATCCTGTCATTCCATCCAATGCCACACTCCAGTTTTCCAATAAACTAAGACAAACTTGTAGCTTTCCCAACTGACAACAGCACTTTCCAAATTTAACAGAAAATTCTCATTGATTTCAACCAAGATGCTACCCTGTTTTGTACAGTGATAACTGCTGCTTTCAGTGCTATTACAGTAAAATATGCAGTAGGGAAAAGTTTGTGAGTTTTAGGATCCACATGAAAAGAAAAATTTGAAAAAAATATTAAAAACTCAACCCTCTCAATACTTCCACTCTGACAAAGACTGTACCTTCTACTATGATATATAATTTTTAGCCTCTTTGTGATAATAGATCAGGTAACTCTGAGAACACAGTGGGATCTCAGACCTGTCTGGGTAAACGGTACGTGTCACTTCTGGTTATAAAACTGCCAGCTCTGAGTATACATTTTTTGCATGTTACTTACATTCATGATGCAACATCTTTCAGTAAGCGCAAAAGTTTTTCCACCAAAAAAAAAAGAACGTCAAGCACCCTGCAGTTAAACACATTTAACTTCTCTTCCAACAAGGAAGCAAAGAAATACCACCGAAGTAAAATATATTTTACATGTTCTTCGGAGAAATATATTAATAAAAAAAGAGGGAGAAAATTTACAGTATTTTAAATCCTTTTTACTGGTTTTCTCTTTACCCCCAAAACAGCTATTAGCACATATCATTGAGAATGATCTTTAATTAAAGAAAAGAAACCATTTCTTTTTAGAATTATCCTTCGATCCACTTAAGCATAGAAGTTATAAGCATAAATTAAAGCACACTGACTTCCAAAGGATAATACATTCTCAATATCTGCATCAAAAGGAGCATGGCCAGCAGGTCAAGGGAGGTGATACTCCCCCTCTGCTCTCCTGAGATCCCACCTGGAGTACTGTGTACAGTTCTGGTGCCCCTAACCTAAGAAGGACAGGGAATCACTAGGGCAAGTCCAGAGGACCACAAAGTTGGCAAGGGGACTAGAGCACCTCTCCTCTGAAGACAGGATGGGACAGCTGGGACTGTTCAGCCTGGAGAAGGTTGTGTGGAGACCCCAGAGCAGCCTTCCAGTACCTAAACAGGGTCTGCAAGGAAGCCAGAGAGGGACTCTCCATCGGGAATCGCAGTGATAGGACAGGTGGGAATGGCTTCAAACAGAAGGAGAGTAGGTTTAAATTAGATACTAGGAAGAAGTTCTTTGCTGTAAGGGCAGTGAGGCACCGGAACTGGTAGCCCAGGTAAGTAGTACCGCCCCACCCGTGGCAGTGTTCAAGACCAGGTTGGATGGGGCTCTCAGCAACCTGGTCGAGTAGGAGGTGTCCCTGCCCACGGCACAGGGGTTCAAACAAGCTGACCTTTAAGGTCCCTTCCAACCCAAATCATTCTATGATTCTATCCGTACACTTAAGCAGCCAAATTTTTCAGTGACCTTGACCCTTGACCTAGAGAACCTCTTCAGATGAGCACCAAATGAACTGAGACCAGCTGTATCATCCATTCATTCTGCTAGAGCCCACCTGACACTACTGAGTGTCATGTTCTGATCCAGAGAAACGTGTACATTTTTAAATACTTTGCTGGATTAGGGACTCCATGCAGGACAGTTTGCTGGTTCAAGCCTTTCACGTGCACCTTCTGCTGACAGACAGATCTCTTGGACATACTGTCAAGTCATGACAAGCTTTTGTTTTTCTTTTAATCCTTAGTGTGCTAATGATTATTAACTGGAATCCACATGCCAATAGAGTAATTTATGTGTTTGAGCTTGAACACACAGATTCATTACATCGGGCTAAAAACTGTTTTATTTAAAGAATACTGTCACAAACCATGACTTTAGAACAATCCCAGGAAAAGACCTTCATTTCTGCTCCCTGTGTATTGTGCTTTACTAGCACGGCATACCACAAATGATATATTCTTAAATATCATGAAAATGTTTAATTTTAACCTTGAAAACCCCTAAATGTGTGTAACTACAACCCTGAGTATTTCAATCATGTAGGAACACTCTATAATTGAGCATCAGCTCCCCCAAAAATTACAATGTATTCACGTAACTGCATAAAATCCCAGTTTTGTCAGTTTGAACACTTAGAAGTTTCACATAAACAAACTGAATTTTCATTTTAATAACTGAAAGCAAAACCATACAAATTTAAAAAGACACTTTATGTAATTATTTCAGGGAACCACCACTAAGGAAATAATAAGCAACACTTGAAACAAGTCAGTTAAAGGCTACTTTTCAATACTTTTCTTCTGAGTATCAGCCTAAACACCAGAGATTTGTTCAGTTTCAATGAACAGGCCCATCAAGTTATTTTTAATTTTTATGCTGACTTCTTTCTTTGCAGTTAAAGAGGAACTAAATATGCCTATTTACAAAAAGGGGTCAGAAAAAAAATACCACCAACCCTGGTAAGATCAGAAAGAATAAAGGAGTGATGGTAAAGGAGGAAAAGGACAAATGTCAAAACTAGCTGCATGTTTCTTATAAGCTGGCAAAGAAAAAATACTCAAGACTAGTTTTTCAGATGACAGGGGACTCCATAACTCACCCACAAGGATGCTTCCTATATTTAAACCTGAGGAAGGCATCATAAAATTCTCAGAGGTTGTGTTTTTTAAAATTACTTCAATCACTTTATGAAAAGGAAACATGTATAAGAACATGGCTTAAGGCACTACTTACCTACTACCCTGATCTTTGACGAAAGCAGAAAATAGAATACAGAGCCAGCAGCTGAATCTTCTTTTCCTTTGGTTTGAAAATATCTTTAATGGCAGAGGGCAAGTTATCTGAGAATTAAAGCCCTTTTGATATTAAAGTATTCTGAAAAGCAAGAATCAGTTTACACTAAATATTTACACAAATAGCAGTGAATGTATCTGAAATGTGCCTAAGCAGAATGAGGAACTACTACAACACACTGTATTCTTGATTTTTTTGTTTTTTAAACAAATACATAAATATAGGTACAAGTGTATGCCTAAACTTGTGGATATGTGAAAGAAATACCTTAGGCAGACAGGAAACTTCAAATAGGATTAGTGCACTCAAAAAAGACACAGAAAATAAGAAAGACCGTAAGACAAGCCAGAATTAGTGCATCATTTTTGTCAGTGGCTGTAATGACAGGAAAGCTCACTAAAGCCCTGTAATATTCAAATCAAGATAATATGAAGCTTAAGTCACAAGATGTGTTTTCTCAATAAGTAAACATGAATACACAAAAAACATCAGCCATGTTTTTTAACACTTTGTGCTTGAGGCCCAAGGTTTTTGCTACTAACATTCCTGAACTGAGTTAGTGACTCACAAGAGCTGCAAGTATAAAGCTACTGAATTATCCTTATGTATTACCCATTTCATTCTTTCTCTCCCCTCTCCACAGAGCAGCCCACACCCCAGCTGAAAACACTTGATCAACTGCTTCACTTTTGACATGCAAATTCTGCAGGTTTATCTGGCTCCTGCACATTTTGCAAACAGTTCTAGTAAGAGGTGAACTTAAAAGCACTACAAATTGTAATTTAAAAACACATTTCTGTGAGAGAGGAGACATTTCTTCAGTCCTTCAAATCATGATGCACATAGAATCTTTAACAACACAGTTAATTTAAAGCCCACATCTTGGGCATACCATTTGGTTTGGGAAAGTTTAGTATTAGGAAAAAAAAAGGTCAAAGTAAATTACAGGTACATTTGTCACAAATTTGGAAGCTTTATCAAATACATAAGGTATTCTGAAAATACTCAGGCTCAAAATTTCTCACTGCATTCAAAAATATTGTGGCATTTACCAGTATGATCCAGAAAATGTAAAAATACAGAATAAAACTGGCAGATAGACATGAAGGCAATGTACTTTTGGCAAGAGTCTTCTCTGACTTTTCAGAAGAGACCCTGCACTAAGAAACAGCTTCCACTAACAGGTACAAGGGCTCAGTAAATTTGCTGTCACAAGTGAATTAACCTTCAGAATGCAGCAGAGCTGCATCCATTTACCACACAGTGAATTTTACCCCCCAGAGTATTTGCTCTGTGACTACCTTTCTACTTCCCGCCCAGCCACTGTGTAAATAATCCATTCCTAACACAAAAATAACTAAATACTTCACTGAATATGCCACTGAGATTAAATTTTTGTCAGAGTAGTAAAATAGTATGTTTATTCCACAACTGCCTCCTCTCAAACTCAGCTCTCAGCCCTGTCATGGGGAGCATGGGTACAAGTGACAAGATCCTGCCAGTTACCAATGCTTTAAAGAGATTTCCAGAAAGCATAGCAGGGAGCTTGATACAATTCACCTGTTGGAACCATCCTGGCTTTGCTCAGATGCCAAAAAAACTTCTAAGGTGAGAGGCAGCACCTGTCAGCACTAGGTTCCTCACCTTTAGGAAAGGGGAGCTGGTAATCATGGTGAAAGATAAAAGCAGGGGAAGCTGCTCTTTGCAACAGAAATACAAAGGACTTAGTATCTGGTCCACAGAGATGATACTCCAAATAAAAAAAGAATAATATAATTCACATACTCCACAGGTCTGTTATTTCTATTCCAATAACAACTTTCTATAACCTTGTTTCTTCCTGCCTATGCAGAACACATTTATCACACAGATATTTTTGGCTGCTGCATTTGGTGTCATGTTAGCTGTTATTATAGCCCCCCAAAAGTGGCAGCTATTGTTCTTATTTTTTTCCCTACAAAAATTGTTCTCGTGAATACTGTCCTGCTGTAGAAAAAGCTAAACTGACAAACAAGTGTTGGACTGCAGAACACCTGTCTCCATGACAGGCAACTGTAGAAAAGCTGGCATTATTTCTGTGCTGCTAATTGATATCCACAGAAACAAAACAAGATCTGGTTCACTTACACACCAGTCACCGATATGTTGTTCTTCATTTTGTTGATTAAATGTAAATGTGTTGGTTTTAATTTGCACATGGCAGTGTGGGACAGAGAGACCGTGTCTCACTGTACATTCACCTACTGGGAAACTGCTTCAGGAAGAAAGTGCTACCTACATAGAACTGGCTTAGTAAACAAAAAATAAGTATTTTAAATAGTGCCCACCTTCCTAGGAAAGGCAGTTACTGAGAAGACACATTCTGGCAATATACAACATTCAACCTACTGTCTATTAATAATGAAAAGTTTATATTCAGTTACACATTATGAAAGCCCACAAAACAGCGGTGTTAAAACTTCAGTCTCATCCCACTGGCAAAAAAAAAAACCTGCTAAGTTTCACTGACAGTTACTCTTAACTGTCATTATTACATTTCTATCTTTATATTTCAGGGATTAATTTCTCTTATTTTGAGAGAAGATTTAAACTTGCATGAGGAAACTGTGGAACACCCAAAATGTCTCTGAGATTCCAGTGCATAAAGAAGATGGTAAAACTATTAAAATATTCTCTGCACTTTTCCTTCACAGTAGCAGAATCTTCTCAGTGGTGATTTTTACTGATAACAAGAAATTAAACAAGGCACAAAAAAGACAGAATTTGAGTCAGTCATGCCAGGCATTCCCAATTCCTGTGGTGACTTCCAAAGAGAGAAGACAGCAAAATTTCTTGTGGATGTATCGGTACCAAAACTGTCACCCCCTGCTTACCTGTCTTTTCCATTCATATGTCCTTGTCAAACTACTTCAATAGCAAGCAAAGAACACTGCTTCTAATCTGTGACGCAGAATCAGTGAAACACAGAATTTGCACTGATAGTGACTTGGAAAAAAACCCAGATATTAGACCATCAACATCATTCAGAACCATAAAAAAGCTGGCCACCTCCTACCACGACAGGACACCCCAGAAGAGTTTGTGAGTTTGTGTTCCCCAGCCACCCAGCACAGTTAGTGACAGCAGAAAGAGGAACGGGGCGGGGGGAAACCACAGTAGAGTGATACAGTAATCACGATTACTTGTACCTGACATAAATGTTATTATTTTACCCTGAATTTAGCAGGGTCTCACACTCATCTTGCCCAAATGAAATGCTGAGCGGGTGATCACCCTGTCCCCATCCACATAGGATGCTGACACATCTCATTAGTCTGTTTTTGTGTAAGTCAGGATGGATGGTACTCTTGACATTTCAATGTGCATAAATTCAAAACGCTTAGGTGAAACACTCAAACACATCAGAGTTTTACAGCCACAATCATCAGACCCTTACAGATACCTGCTGACTCAGTACATCTTTTTTCAAACGCATTACCATGACTAAAGAGGGCTCAGATACAAGCAGTAGGGAGAAGGTGCAGCACCAAGCCTTACCTCCTGCAACCACTGGAGAGCAACATGGTCTTCACAGCTCTTCAGGGAGAATCTTGAGCTGTGGCAGCTCAGACAATCTTGAATAATAGAAAAAACAACCCATAGTAGGGATAGAAGTATGCACCAAGATTCAAGAGAAGTTGTCCACATGTAAATTGCTGAAGGATCTAACGCTGAAGCTTCTGTATTTCCAGTTATGCGTGTCTCTAATGTTTCAGTGTGCAAGAAACTCTGATCAAAAACTTGTTGTTTAGAATTTATACCCTTTATAGCTCCCAGATATCCACAAAAAAGCAACTGTGCCTGTCAGTGGCAAATATTGTTACTGCTTCAAATTCTACATGTTGCTGTTCTTTGAGGCAAGCTACAGTGTTTGCTGACACCATCACTCACTGCTGACAAATCTAACTGCATTTCTGACAAACATGAACAAAAACTGCTTTTGCCTCTGCAAAAAATAGAAATCATTTACTTGCACTTATCTCATATTTTCTTTCTATACCAGGGGAAAAAACCTTGGTTATGACCCAGACACAGGAGACGATCATCTCTCAGCTATCAGTGAAGACCACACCTCCATGAAGATCCCACAAGATTTAACAAACTTTTTTAATACCATACGTCATAAAATGCTGTTAACTTGGCTATGCAGATTGCAAGAGATATAGATGATTTCTGCCTGCTCTCAGTTCCTTTCATGCTAAAAGGGCACCAGGGAGCAATTGTTGCCTCTTTTCCATCCCTGTGTCAGAATCCTCCCCATCCCAGCTGGTTTTAAAAGAAAGAATGAAAAAACTGACACAGTGTGCCTGTGCCCTTTGTATGCTGCTGAAAACCAGCTCCAGCGTCATCTTAGCCCACCCGGCAAATAGTCTTCACCAACACTCAGTGTAGCAAATGGAGAAAGACCAAGTGTCCAAGACACAGTTCAGTCAAGACTGAGGTGAAAAGAAGCAGAAGTCCCGAAAGAAAGTATACAGCTTGTAATTGGTATTTTCTTATTAGTCGATCTCCTAGTATTAGTGTTTTCCAATCTGAGATTTAGTGGTAGCTTCAGATGCTACTGGAGGAGGGGAATGAGGCTACTTAAGCCAGCTTCTTGTGTCAGCAGCTGAGGAACTGACATTTCCTTCCATTTCTGTCCTTATCACTTCTTCACCTTAAATGTAAGCAGCTACAGTGTGCTTGGCAACTGACCAAATGTCCCAACTGCTCATGTATTAGATACCTATCTGCACTCCACACTAAGTCTAGGCAATGCCTTCCCTGGGGTAAAAGATGATCTTCCATGCATTTCTCTCCAAATGTTCATCCCCACCATTTGGTTCTGATTCTTAGGGCTACCACTGTGAGCACATCCTCTCCTCATAAAAGTTCTCTGCCATCCAGGTTATACTTTAACTTCTCAGAAGGCATGTGATACACATGAGAAAACAGATAAAGACAGACAGAAAGCCTCTGTACAAGGTTTCTAATCCTAGGTCTGCAGCTCTCTTCAGTTAGCAAGAACCCATGCACGCTGAAGAAGAAAAAGATTCCTCTTGCCTTACTAGGTGAGGGATTGAAATACAAAGAACAGTCACCTTCAGCCTTCAGTTGAAAATAAGCTTATTTTTAACATGTACCTGGCGAGGGTACGAAGCATATCCACTGTAAAGCGGTCTCATTTGATCAGATGCAAACTGCTAACCCACAATACCATGATTAAATTCAGTAACATATCTTTCCCTTATCTGAGAAACTGATTCTCTTCCAGCTTAAGATGAGCAGACAAGCTCACACAGCAGTAACCTCAGGGATGGATGCTTGCTGTCAGCACATCTTCCATGAGAACAAGCTAGTTTTGTATTTGAGGCATGATTCACAAAATACCTGCACATTCTTTTATCCTTGAGTCCTGGGCTTTAAAACATTTCCTAATGTTTCCTTTAAAATGTTTCCTTGAAGTTCACCTAATTTCCCTGTCAAGTGTGAAAAGCAGAAAATAAAAATACAGTATTTCCTTCTTCCTTGACCTAACTGGTCTATTAAACAGAGGCAAAACAACAGTGGAAGGAAGAGTACTCAAAAAAATAAAATCAAGACCAAAGCATACTTAGATGCATTCTAAAATTAACATGCATGTACATTAAGGGATCTCAAGCAGTCCCATAGTGAGTATACAAGATATACAAATAGTATTTTCTGCACTCCTGTCAAACTTGATCAGCTGTGAAGTTGAAACAGGCGTTCCATAAAACACCTACATTTAACTTGACTGGAAGGAATACTGAACAAAATTAATTCCAGTAACAGTTTTTCTTCTTAAAGTATTTACTAAGATGTCACCCCAGACAGTGTTTTAGGTGTTTTACAACAAGATCTGATTTTAATGTCTTAGGCAGAAAACTGGGGAGGAAGGAAGTGCACCCTGAATTTTAAAGATACTGTCTTACACTAGTACATCTTCACATGTCATTTTTGAAATGACAGGGTATACTGCATCAGGTATTTGTTACAAATCTTTTACTCTACACAATCTCTTTCCACTAAAGGAGAGGACTTCTTGCGATAATTGTGGCAGTGGAAGCCAGAAGCAGCCCAGCCTCTGCAGAGTACTGCTCGATTACAGAGCAGGCAGCAGAATACCAGGAGCTGTGCTGCAGTACACGCAAAAAAGCAGTTCTCCACTTCAACTTTAAATATGGTTTTAGTCACTGAAAACCAGCACAATACGATTTTTTTTTTAGTTGAGTAAGCATCCCACATAGTTTCCACAGTCAAGACATCTTAAAATACTTGTTGAAATAGCACTGATTGCCACCCCTCAGGACAGAATCTTGTCCACCACAAAACACTCTCATAAATGTTAAACCCTAGATGCAAACACGCTCTGATGCTTGAAACATCATCCCAGGTTATTCTCCTTCACTCAGAGTATCAATTGTTGCCAAGGTGAGCCAACAGCATTGACCACGTCTCTTGCTACTTCATTTCAGCAAGACAGGCCAATTTCCATTAGCAAAATTCTGATTTTATCGAGTTTTTGGATAACCTCCATTTCAGCGCCTGACTTGTAGGAACAATGATCACAGGCTGCGCTAAGGACTTTTTGCAGTAGATACTCAATATAGAAGGGGGGTTCTGAGGCAAGGAAGGGGCAAACAAGGATACCAATATGCTAAAATAACCCTACTTGGAGCAAACTCAGTATGTCTGCACAAGGTTATCACTGTTTGCAATAGCCCAAGATCTCCTCACATCAAAACAAAGCAGCTCTTTGAATAAGTTTTTAAGTTGATTCCCTGCACCAGAACATGCTGTGGCATGCACTGCAGTGTGGCAGCACTGCCAGCCAGTTCCTGACACCCTAGATGAACTGAGCATCAGGGGAAATACAATAGCCTTGAAGTGCTCCCCAAAGCAACGCTGCATTGGTTTGGAGTGAGAAAAGACTATCGGTACCCAGTGAACCTGCAGCGCCTTGAGGACACAGCCCCCACATCCTCTCTAACAAATCCACCCGCCTCTCAGGCCTCACATCCTAGTGCCCACAACTTCCTTCCTTCCACTGCTGAGGACTGAAGGGCCCGATCAGCTCCCTACAGGTGCATGCAGAGGATGCAGAGCTCTTGAGAAAAAGCTATACGGAAGCCTGTAACATTTGAGGGGAAAAAGCCTGGGGAAAAAGAGTCTGGTACAAACCACTCGTAGCTCACCACAGGGAAATCTTTGCCTTCCCAGTTTTCCCAGCGCTTCCAGAGCTGACTTTTTCCAGTCGAAATCTGCTGCTACAACTAGACTTGAAATTAAGGCTGCACAGTACCTGTTTATTATGACAGAGAAGGGAGGTATGGACTGTGGATATAATAAAGTCAGCAGGGGCAGCTTCCCTGAAGGGGAAAGCCAGCAGGAGGCACAAGGATAAACTGGCATTACTTCCCTACTCACTCCTTTTCTGAGATCTTGTTTGGTTTGTGCTTGTAGGGTACTTTTCTGGTTTGGACGGGTTGTTTCATCCCTTTTCATTTCGTAGTTTGTTTTACAAGAGATCACCACCAAAAAACTTCAGCACCAAATGAACTTAGCAGGTCTGTGTTGTTATACAGGAAAATTACTACTAGTCAGTCCTACTGGTGTTCATAGGGTTGAGAAAAGACTAGCTCCTCTCACAGGAACAAAACACTAATTAAAACAATGAGATTACAGAAACATAAAATCAAAGAAAATAGACACACATTTAAATGTTTCTTATTCTTATATTCTGAATGAGTATTCTTATCCTATATACAAAAGCTTTGGGACAGATAAATATATATATATATATAGGATATTTTATATCCTATATAAAGGCATGCTTGTATATGTGACATAAATACAATTTATATTACTAAATAGTTCACATCCAGTATTACTCCATATCTAAATCATAGAAAGCTATCAGCCACACTGTTAGTTTAAAATAATAGTATTTACATTCACAGAAGTCTTCTGATAGCACAATGTACATAAAATGTTCTGCAGAGTAACTGAACGGAAATATTTTCTAGAAACAGAAGAGGGTGATGTTAGCATAACTGGCTCTGAACCAGAATTTAACTGTATTTGTAATTGCCTTTTACTCAATGCCACACTAAACTCCTACATTAGCTAAAGATGCACCTTCACTTCATTACTGCACTGGCCATTTTTCTGTCTCTCTTGAAAGCTTTATTTCATCTATTCTTCATACTCAAGAACTACTAAATTCAATACTGATTAACTATTTTGACCATTTAATATTTTTACAAGTCTAAATCAGGACAGTTCCAGTGACTCGAGTCCTGCTAAATTACTAGCTAAACTTAAGCACTATACAATACAACATACTTCAGAGGGCAATAATTTACTTTAGGTACAGTAGAGCTTTTTTTTATTTACACAATAGAAATACAATAAAGAAAAGCACCAGTGATAAGACTATTAACATATAAATCTATTCAGCTTCATAATGAAGATGAAAGAGGTTAAACAGAAATAAGAATAAACAAGAACTGTTAACAAATCAGTATTCCAACTGACATTAAACCCATCAGAGCAAAACCACCACCATTGTTTACTCTGAATAAAAACAAGTCTGCATGTTACAGCTCATGACACAACCTTTATGCAGAATGAAATGAGAAAATCTTTCCAGTTTCTGACATAGCCAGATTAGAGCCTTTCTAAAGTTCCCTCATCTGTAAAAGCAGCTGATATATTTTGACAACTGTCATCCATCCTATTTCTGTGATTTCTCTGCTACACAGATTCGTGACAGAAAGAAATATGACCACACATTTTAGTAATGATGTATTTACTAAGAGTAAAGACTAAAAAGCTAGCTTTTCACAGCTGAAATACCTTACGCTCATTTCAGAAACTATTTTCATGATGTCATATGTTTGTGACGAACTTCCCATTAGGGACGGGATTTACTAGTCAGAAGAAGGGCAGCAGTTCTGCAGGAGACCACCACCACCAATGCAAGGGAACAAGACTTCTTCCACACAGCAAACAGAACCTCCTTCTTTTTAAATAACTCGGTGAATTGTTGTTCCTAGCAGGACAGCCAGCTATCCAACACGGCAGCAACCAAACCCAAATGTCCTGCCTCAGGACTTCACATGCTACCACGGAACTAACTGTAAATCAAAGACATAATTCAACGGGCATACCTGAGAGTAAATGGTGTCCCAGCTTTTTTGTCTTTGACTCACAGGCTGAAGACGGGGCAAGGGACACAACACCCACCCAATGACAGAAGCCCTCTCTGACGAAGGGGCGAAGTTACCTTTTTATTAGAATAAGTAAGGTTTTTTTATTCTTAAAAATGACCAGAAACCATCTCGCTTCCGACATCACTGACCCGTACGGCGGGGTTCGGGGATCCGAGGCCATCCCAGGACCGCTGCCGGCACTCGGGGCAGCTGCTGCGGGCACTGTTCGCCGCCGATGCGCGATCGCTGCGGGTTCGCCGGCGCCCCCCGGAAGGGACGGGACAGGTCCAGCAGCAGCCCGGGGCAGAGCCACACGCGGGGAAGTTTCGACAAGTCACTTCGGAGCTACCTTCCCACCCCCCCGGCTCGCGCCCCCCCGGCTGCAGAAGCCCGGCCCGGGGCAGCGCGGGCGGCAGCACGGCGGAGAAAAGTTAAGTTGCTGCGGAGGCGGC
>WEIT01040304.1:7079-35541 GCA_013389985.1 Dryoscopus gambensis | reverse complement strand
ACTCGTGTTCGCGGCCGCGGGGTGTGAAACTCCGCACTGGTGCAAGGGTCTGAGTTTCGGACCCCGCGAGGCGACCATCCCGCCGCTCCCTCGCCTCGCAGCACTGGCAGGGGCTCGTCCCTTTCCCTCCGCAATTCCTGACTGGGCAGTTTCCCTACACCCGGGTTGTGCGAAAGCTGGGCTGTAAGAGTGGAAACAGAGGCAAGCTCCCACGAAGGGCTCGGACAGCCCCCGATCAAATAAACCAGAATTTGCACCATAAAGAGTCCAGGACCCGGTTGTGACAGGTCAGATTTCTGTCAGTATCACAGGCAGTTCCTTATGAACGTTTGACTAAAAGGCCTTAAATCTCACCACTTAAATTATTTCTGACACAGCCATGTCCTAACAGGAGACTAATGCTGTGATGATTAAATATTCCTTTCATTTTTTACAGAAAAAAAATTCAAAGTGGCAGGTTTGAATGTCATTTGAAAATGATGATAGTAATACTGATGAAGCTTTTTAATTTTCTGAGGCAGTTCTGGGGGTGCTCTCCTATAAGAGCTTCATCATGCCTAACAATTATGTTGTGATTATTTTTATATTGTCTGTAACATCCTCATATTTATAGAAATTATGTAATTATATATAGTCAAACGACTACATGTGAACCCTTTACTGAGAGGAAAATTTGAAGGGTTTAATTTCTACTGTAAATATCATGACAGTTTCCTGACACAGCATTCTTCTGTGTTGACCTTGTGCCAGCATGTCAAGCAGAATGTGTCTTGGTACTCAAGAAAACCCCTTGTTTAAAATCCCATTGATGAAAGCTGCAGCTCCTGGCTTTTCCTTGCACTTGGGCTGCAGTCCTGTCATCAGTAATGCTGCAGGATCACTGAGCAGTACCAGTGATCCAAACAGACTTGGCATATCCTGCATTTCTGTTGAATTAAGTGTAGGTGATGAAGAGTTCCTTTTGTTGACAACACTCTTGCAGCCTGTGAGAGGACAAGTGATACCTGACCTAGAACAAAACGCAGCAACACGCTGTTAACAAACCAAAAACATTTTACCAAGTTACAAGTGTCCGACTGGGTTTATGTCAGCTTTGAATCATGTGACTATCGATATTTTTGTTTTATCAGGGACGCTAAATGTGGATTTCCTGCATATTTGAACCACAGTCTTGTGTCTTTTCTTTTAGAAGAGACATGTTTATGGCTAATATTCTCCTTCCTTTCATAGTCCTTTTACTTAAATAATGGGGGGGGAGTGGGGGGGCGTTATTGATATTTCCAAAGAAAAATGTGAGTGTGCATGTGAATTTCTAAGCATTGTAAAATAAAGATTTCCAGCTAGATTCTTTGCTCACAGGGCATAGCTTCCACACAATGCCTTTGGGGTGTTCAAGCAGAGAAAACGGAGAGAGAAAAGACTCTGCAGCTTTGCAGCCCAGCAGGCACCAGCACAAGGAGCAGGTGCAGAAAACTGTCCCAAGAGTTCCTGGAGAATACACAGCCAGGAACATGTTTAAAGGCAATAAAGTGTATAGAAATATAACTACTTTAAAAAGAAAATTACTTTGGCATTTACCTCTGCCATTTCTTAAAAGACACCTGGACTTTGAAGTGCTATGGAATGAAATAAAACTTCAGATGATTTTGTGTCATCCATGTCCTAAATCTTACATTACTACCTCTGATGTCCACCTTTTACTCGTAGCGTTTCCATTATGAATGATAAAAATACAAACACTGAGCCTTAACATTATAGTTCTGATCCTCCCGTTGATTTTTTTTGCCAGTACTGGAGTTCTGCAAAATTGCAGGTCAGAGGAATAAAGAAGTAGATTGCCCTACTCTTCAGTCCACGATAAGCCATTTTCTAGCTATTTTTATAGTGTCATCACTTTGAATGTGAGTAAGAATTCCTTAGGACTGAATGTGGGATTTTTCAGGATCCTGCAGGAGTCATAAAATCCCAGCTGCTGGCTTGGATTCGCTCCAGAAATGTGTTTCAAAATGAGGGATAAGTCCTACTTTTTCTAAATATCACTGGCTTCTCAGGAACAAATATACTACATGTTAAATAGTTGACAATATTTGCATCATTAAATGGAATATGCATGCTTCTCTCTGTCTTATGCAGTACTTTACAAATAAATCCTTTAAGGCAATGACACTTTATAATTCCGCATTTCTTTGCTACAGGAGAAGGTTGCATGGGTACCTTGCTCAAGTTAATTTAATTGCTTTCTCTTACTCACATGAGCTGTTTTACACTGAACAACTGCTTCTGCATCTCCCAATGCTACTAACGGAAGAAAGCAGTCACCTGGTTTAGATGTGCATTTTATGGTGAATCTATCACATAGGTAGCTATAAACTTCCTGACAGTTCTTTTCTGTCTATAGTTTTTTCCCCAGAGAATTCTAAATTAATCAAATCTTGATTTTCAAGGAAGCACCTTTTCTTCTTACTGAATACTGCAGCATGCAGGTCATCTGAAACATGAACAATAACACCCTAGAATTAATCAAAAGCAAAAGAAGTCTTATATTCCCAAGGAAAGGTTTTATTCTGTGAGCGTTCTGAAGAAGAGATTAATATTTTTAGTTTCCTCTTCTTATGCATTCCCTAAAAACTAGGTAGGAGAAATACCCTCAGGCAGAGGGTTCAGCTGTTGGAGGACTACAATGTTTCTCAGTAACTGGAGATTTGCACCATGAATTACCTCTAAGTTAAGAGAGATGCCTCAGCTTTTAGGTCTTCTAAACTTTCAGCTTTTTTTTTTCACTACATGACTGACATGTTTGCACACACATTTTTGACTAAAAGGAGCTTTAGACGATGTCAAGGAAAATCTCTTCAGCAAATAAAAGTCAAAAATTACCTAAAATAACATTTATAATATTAAAATATTGCAACTTCTATGGATTTCTGGATCAGAACTTCCATATCATTCTGATAAAAAATACTTGAGGATATCACATTGTTGTTGATGGCTCTGTAGTATTTGACTGTGCCATCTGAGGAGAAGGGTAGGTTCTGATTCTTTTATGTGGACTGGTCACCAATGTGAGCCTGTGTTATTGTATTCTTACTAAGGGTTACATAAATGTGTGCGAGTCACATTAATATGTGATGTGATTTCATTAAAAAACTGATACCAATCTTGCCAGCACTGAGCACTAGGCAGACCAGAGATGCACTCCATACAGCCATATCTTCCCTGCCCACTGCTCTTCTATTTTCTCTTACTATATTTTCCTTTTATTAAAAAAGTGCCTTATCTTGAAAGCTATTGTCACATTGCTGAACATCAGGTCAAAAAGTTCACAGATGAGACATAAAGGGTATAGCAACAATTGATTATTTTTTAGACACAATTTTGGACTTTTCTTAAGAAAAAATAGTTGGACATCCTGCCACAGAGCGGTAGCCAGTCATTGTCAGCCTCAATGGGGAATATCCACCTTAGGGAAGTGCAGGAGACATGGTCCCTTTGGCTTGCTCTGCTTATGGTCCCATGAATCTCTCACATTGGCATAGTGGGGGATTTCAACTGAACAGGAGGATGTCTGAGCCTGCCTGTGGAAATGGGCCCATCAGGAAGTTACCTGGTCCATCAGTTCCAAAAGGATTTAGGAATCAGACAAAACATGAGCACGATTAGTGTAGGAAAGTTGGCTATAGCCTTCAAGTAAGCAAAAGGGGAAGGTGGGATTTTTATGGACTGTGTTTGTGTGTTTAGGAACCTGCAATCCACTTGCTGCCCATGTTATGTACCTGTGTGTCTTTGGATTTAGCTGTCTGATGTTTTAAGGAGGCAGGAAGATTTTCTCTATTTCCCTTAAAAGAAAACATTTTTAAGGTTTTTTCTCAGATCCTTGAACTACAGCAAACAAGCTTGGAGTTAGCAGAAGAGGATATGTAGATTCTTGGTCATGACGGCATCCTTGTGCCCAACACACACAAATCCCACTGGACAGCAGACTCCTTGGGACTACCTACTTGCCTTTTCCTCTTTCTGTAACCTGGTCGAAGACAAAGAGACACCATTTCACTGTGTGCTCAGGTTTTAAGCTCTGAAGAGATATAGGTACCCAAAATCAAAATTTTGGGGGTTTTCTGCTGCTAAAATAAAATACTCTGATTAATGCTTATAACTGTTTTGTTGCACAAAAATGAGTTGTGTAAATCAGCAGCAAAGGCCTACACAATGACCAATATAATGAAAAAAGAAAATTTTGCAAATATTAAATACCCTGACTTATTGCTGCCTTTTTGCTGATATTGAACTACAAATAAAATAGAGCATTATCTAGAAGAACACTTACAAATTGGAAGTACTTAAAATTTTCATCTTTGCAAAAGATGTCTCAATAAGTAAGCAGCTAAAACAGATATAAGGAAAACATTCCAAAAGGAACCTAAAGGAACATTCAGAAAAGAACCTAATGGATTTTGATGTAGCTTAAGCCCTAACCAATATATCCATGTTGCCAATGTGCCCAAATTACTGGCAATACTAAAACTCCATTAATGACTCTCACATACTAATATCTGCAGGCATTTCCATCTCTGGTAGTGTTCCGCCACCCTCACAGTAAAAAATATTATTCTAATACTTCAGATAAATTTTCTGTATTTCAGTTTGTGTCTGTTGTCTCTTGGTCTTCGACTGAATACCACTGAGAAGAGTTTAGCTCCATCATCTTTACTTACCCTACTCAGGTGTATATACACACAGATAAAATCCCTCCCACAGCCTTGCATTTTCCAGGCTGAACAGCCCCAGCTCCCTGACCTTCCACCTCCCAATATCAGGTGCTCCAAGCCCATAATCATCTTCATGGCCCTTCCCAGTGTGTCCACGTCTCCCTTGCTCTGGGGAGCCCGGGTCTGGATCTGGCACTGCGGGTGTGCCTCACCAGGATGGGCAGAGGGGAAGGATTGCCCGCCTCGCCCGGCTGGCAGGGCTGTCCTGATGCAGCCCAGGAGGCTGTTGGCCTTCTTGGCCACCAGGGCACATTTCTGCCTCCTGTCAGCTTGGTGTCCATCGGCACCCACAGGCACTTTGCTACCAAGCTGCTTTCCAGCTGGTCAGACCCCAGAATAGAACAGTGCATGCAGTTACTCCTCCCCACATGCAGGACTTTGCATTTCCCTCTGCTGAACTTCATCAGATTCCTGTTTGCCCATCTCTCCAGCCTGACAAGGTCCCTCTGAATGGAGCACAACCAGGTGTTGTATCCATCACTCCTCCCGGTATTGTGCCACCAGCAAACAGGCTGAGGGTGCACTCTGTCCCATCATCCAGGTCATTAAAGATGTTAAACAGTACTGGTCCCAGTATCAGACGTGGGGTGCCATCTATGGCTGACCTCCAGCTGGAACTTGGTGGTGCTGACTACAACCCTCGGTGCAGTCCTACTCAGGAGCACCAAGCTCCATGATACCCATCACTCAGAGCCCTGCCACTTGCCTGGAGGAAGGCTCCACAGTTATACTTATTTTCTATGGTCAGCATAGGAAAGGCTTTCATTTTAATGCTTGGTTCTCAACATGGTCAAGCTGACTTTTACAGAAAAGAGATAAATCCTGCAGCAGAAAAAGAATGTAGTTTTGGGAACAACTCAAGGTATCAAAAGCTTAGGATCAGCCTGCAGAAAAGAATGGGCCGTGAGGCATCCTGGGGTGAGGATGGCTTAGGGAGAAGATTGAAGAAGACCTGGAGGAAACAAATTCAGACCCTGTTAACTGCCATTCATAGTGTTTCTACTGCAGGCATTATGGACAATGAGTTCTGATTTCATTGTGACTAATGGAATTGTTATTGTCAAGGAAACTGCCTGTAGTGAAATGGGATTTTGCTTCAGATTTGAGAACAGTTCACGTATTTCCTTTTTCTCCCTCAGTCTTTCATGATCCAAGGCAGATTCCATAGAGAGACAGGGAAAATGAGAGATAAAGCAGACAAATAACTGATAATCTTTCCATAAAAAGGTAAGGATGATGGGTAACCTGTGTGGTAAACTTAGAAAGCTATTTTTCCTGGGATGCTGGTCCTGCCTGTTCCCAGCATGCTGCCTGGTTGGGGGCACAGGGGTTTAGAGGGTGCCAGTTTTGCTTTCAGATCTCCTCTGCTCCTTGTTCAGCAGCCTGTCAGGGTTCACCTTGGTGTCTCCAGAAGACATAGTACTAGAGAATACCCCATGCAAAACAATCTCAGTTTGGCCCCTCAAATTCCCAAGGTACTTATGCTTTCTTCATGAGCCTTTCCTGAATATTTTGTTTTGATGTTAGCCTGTATTGAATTCTGATGAATGTATTTACTTACTTTTTCTGGCAAACAACCTGCAGCCATGAATACTATTAATGACACTCAGCGCACTTTGGGAAGTCCATTATCAGAAAGCCAGCTGCTATTTCAGGCACATTAGTTATACCCATTATCCACACACGGGCCATATGATTGATTGTCTCATGAATCCTCGCTAGCCCAGGAATAATGACAGGCCAGTGCTGACCCAGTCATGAACTTAGAGCTATGAGGGGTAACCACCTCTATGGTGCAACAGTTTCCGCTGCAGGGCAGAAGAGTCCCATTTCTGGTGGCTTAGGGCAGGCTCATGAAATCTAGCTTCCTCCGGGGATGGAAGATCTGGAGACACTGCTTGTCACTCTCATGCTCCACACTGATATGGTCCTACTACTCCTGAGTCCCCCTTACAACTGAAGAGTTAATGTGTTCAGGATCCAGCATCTCACAGAACATCTGCCTCTTGTACAAACTCTTGGCAAGCATAAAGGGAAGCTGGAATGAACAGCAGCAAGGTGGAAGGAAAGACAACAACCAGTGTGCAGTCTCAAGAGTACCTCAAGTAAGAGCTAAATTAAAACCACTGACATTTTAACAGGGACAAAAAAGATGGACTTGATGTTACTCGATAACATAAGAAATACCTGCAAGTTTTGAGACGCTACGGGCTCCATCATGCCTAGCACCAAATCTTCATAACTGTAGGGTGAGGGAGGAATAGTCCCCAAAAGCAATGAGCAGAATCTGCACTGCGGGTGTGAAAGACTTGATGTTGTGCCAGAAGCAGATGGATTGGAACATGAAAGCACATGGCAGTGTAGATGTGCCCCGACTGCCTTTCAAGACTGGGACCTCAGCTGCCTAGATGCATTTGCAATTTCCAATTTTTACTCTAAATCTTAAAGAAAGGGCTTTTATTTTCTATCTGCTTTGACAAACAGCCATAAAGCTGATGCTTAGCTAGTGTGCCTATCAGAAAAATATTGGTCACACTTTTTCACTTTTTGAAATGTAGAATAAATTTAGTCATTTAAGGAAATTCAGTATCATTAATGCAAATTTATGTGAATAACTCTATTATCTGTATCTCCTACAATACACAGAACATTGAGCTGATCAGAAGGAAGCTCTTTTAAAGGTACTTGAGATAATGTAATGATCTTACAGAACGTGTTTGTAAGCCTTGCACCAGAAAAGGAAAAAAACCTGCAATTATACTTTCCATCAGGAAAAACTGCTACAGAAATTGCTTAAAACACTGAAAAAAATATTAAGATTAGAGATGCATAATACGTATTTTATCATGAATTTTCTATGAAGAAGACATGGTGTTTAGTATCAATTCCAAGTCCTATTCAATGCTAACAGCCCTGATCCAGAGGAGGATGCATATATGACAAACTGTAACTTTAATGTTATGGTTACTTCCAGTAATGGAGTGAAAGGAGCTTTCCTAGATCAAGCAATCCAGCAGGTTCTGTGCAAATCAATACACACAGGGGCATGTATAGATTCATGCTCTCACTTTAAAACAAATAGGGGAAGGTATGGTATAGAATAAACTGATATGAAATATCTGTCTGTCTATTGTGTATGTTCCTCTTTGGTAAGGTGTAGCTTCTTGATGATAAACACAATCCAGTTATAAATCTTTTTGTTCTCCATCAGCCTTTACTACATATCTTGCCTTGACCATCCTGCATCAAGCAGTAGCACTTCAGAGCTAAAATTAGCAGCATGTTTCAACTTAATTGTAAAATCTCAATACTACTAGATAGTAGAGTAGTAGGGTTTTTCAGACTTAGAAAGTTAATATTGACTTTCCTTTTTAAAATTAAGTCATTGCATCTTTTTATATCTGTACGTTGTCCTGTTCCCTTATAAATATATGCAAGTTGAATAAATATTTACAATAATCAGTTGGTAATCAGAATTCAAGTAGAAGTTTATTTTTTTTAATAAAATACTCATTAAGGTCCTGTGTACTGCTTATATCAGTAAAAGACTTGCATGCACTATTTTCGTTAAATTTGTTTGACTGATTTACTTGCTGATCAGACCACTCTAAAAAGGAATGTTGGATATCTGCATCAGAATTAAGTCTCTTCTTATTTTGACCAATGTATGCAATCATCCAAATGCACTCTCAAAGTACCAATTGTTGAATCCACTACATTTTACTTCCAGCACTCTTCAAATATACAAGAAATAATGATAGTAATAACAATTAATTGTGGTACCTTTGTTAAGAGTTACATTTAAGGATCTTAAATGTCCTTTTCCTTAGCCCTGTCTTGGGCAATAAAATGTTCAGCTGTTAATATCAAGAATTTGTACATTCAATTACTCAATCCTCTTTACCCTCATGCAAACATGATAAAGTTAACTGGACAGGAAAAAATTGGACCATTGATTGCCTCTGTTATGGTGCGATTATTTTTAGCTTACTTCTTGATTTTTAAATATGTACTGGCAATACTAATTTTGCTGCCTACCCTCTAGTTGTCATCCCCCTTCCAAAAAACCTACAACACATGTTGTACATANATATATAATTAATAGTATATATAAGTATATTATATTATATTAATATCAGTATAATAGCAAATTTCTATTTGCATAGAGAATCCAAAGCAGCTCACAAACCATTGGTACAACTGTTTCTAGTTAATAAAAGTTTAAAATACTGAATTTTACATTTAAGGGGAATAAATTGAAACTGCCATTTTTTTTTTAATGAAGGATGGGAAAACAAATTTAGAACTAAAAGCAGCTGTTGCCATGACACAGTCTAAATATTTAGGGGGAAAATACCATGAACATTAAAATAGCAGTGTGTTTTTGAGAATCGTGAACTGTTGGGGCACTTACTTGATCATTTCTTTTAATGGAGACCAAGTCCTGGAAGTTCCCTCTGTGAACGAGCAGGAGAATGTTTCCCAGCCTGCTGCTGAACAGAGCCTTCTGTGCTGGAGACCTTAGTAAGAGTTGGACTAGAAAATTAGGAAATGTGGGATAATGAAAATTGAGTAACAGATGTCAGTCAGAGAAAATGGCACCTCTATGGCAGACAATGCAAACACGTCGCTTTTAACCTTCTCTTGTATAATATAATAAGCAGATTGATAGAAAATATTTTAATAAAAGACCCTAGGTAGTAATTTTCCCTGTGATACAGCCTGAGGTTAGAGTGATATTATGCTACTCGGGAAAGAGCTTTTTATTTTTCAGCCCATTATTGCTTTATCTCCTACAAGTTTCCTGTACAAAAATACCAGAAACTTTCTCAAAGCCTTTGTAACAATGAAGACTGACTCAAAAAAAAATCCTTTGATGCCCATTTGTGACCTATGGAACAGATAACAGACACCAAGACAGTGTGATGGTAAGGTCTCAACAGCAAAGTGAAGCACTTAAAACAACACACAAACAAGGGGATCTGCTGTCCCATAATGCAATAAAGTGTCTCATTATATAAAATCTGATAGAACCAGCTTTGAAATTGCAGCTAACCTTTTGTGCAGATCAACAAATTAGCTATTACAAGTAATTCAAATGCAATGTTTCCTTCTACTCTACTGGCTTAAAATGGATATTTACACTGGATGTTTTCTGGGGGATAATATCCCAGTTTAGCTTTACCAAAACCATAGACTTTGAGGCCTCTGAAAGAAATCTGGTATTACACTTCCCCATACAAGTGTTCCTAGGGAAGGAATGATCTAAGGGAGCATTTCTCCCAGCCTTTTACCCACCACTAGATTCATTCATATCCCCTGTCCTGCAGGTCCCAGCAGGCGGGGGTCCAGGCTGGGGCACAGTGCTGCCACTCCTGATTCACCTCCTGGGGCTGCTGCAGCCTGTAGCTGGTGGGGTCATTGCTTTTACACCCAACTGTTATCTAAAGCTGGCCTGACAAGATCTGGAATATCTTCGAAGACACCTTCTTATGCTCGTAGGTAGTACATTCCATTTACTTGGCCAGCAGTCTTTTAATTCAAACTGTGTTGAGTGCAGACCTATGCTCGTATTCATGTAAGCACTCACATAAGCCATGATAGTGCCGTGCTTTTCGCTTTAAAACATAAAATTCACAAGGGCAGCAATAAGCAGCCACCATGCAGAGGGTCCTGGTCTGCTTGCATGTCACCTTCTTGTTCCTCCCAATCCAGCAAGACTCTCAGATGCTTCTTCAGGGTCTGAACAGGGAAGGCTTGAAGCTCTCTCACACTTCCAAGGTCAAAAAAAAAAAGCCTGAGTCAGTGGAAGTTATTATTAACAGAGTGAAACAACAGTAATGTTCCTGTGGGAGAAGGTCAAGCACTTCTATGTGATTGCTGGCTGTGCCTAGCCCCCACTGAACCAGGCACATGCTGAGGATACCACACCTGGTCCAGGGATGCAAGGTCAGTGACCCACCCTGGAGTAGCAGCTAACACCAGGACCAGATGACAGTGATTAGTAGCACAGATTTCTCTCACACAAGATCAAAACCTACAGAAAAGTACGCACTGAGCATAAGGGAATTACTGTGTTCCCACTGCCTCTCCCCATCACACTTCTGCCAGTGATATTTGGACATCAGTTTTCAAGTATGAACATCTCAGTCCAATTCTTACACAGCAGGTACTGCAAAAAGACATTTATGGAGCATTTGTGGTCAGTGAGTAAATAATCACTGCTGAAATTTAAATATAGAATGTTCCAAAGGATATTGCTGCCCAAGTTTAAAAACAGAGCACATAAGCTCACTATAAATTTTCAGTGGCTTTGTCAAGCTGAAGCTCTTGGATTTGCTTTACCCCAACTGAAACAGTGAATCTTTGAGGTGCTGCTGTAAAAGCACTACTGACAACTGCTAATTCACACAGAAACTCTTAATGCATGGAAGGAAAAAATAAAGGAGAAAAGCACGCAAGTCAAGCATCATAAAGGAAGTTCAGTATGGGTTCGGAGTACCCCTTTTATTCCATCTTCTTTTCTACATGCATTATTTTTCTTTGTGGTAGTCTATACCAGTTGTGGATCTTGGTTTCAAATAAAAGGCAGCTGGCAAAAAGTAACTGCCTATTTAGTAAATGTGTAATTCCAATTGTTCTCATACAATGACCATACTACTGGACTTGTTTCAAGATATGATGGATGACACTTGTTTTACTTTGCCCACACCAGTGGCCTCTCCTTTTAATATAGTGCACCAGGGTGACAAGGAAGGCTCCTGCTCACCCTATCCTGCCAGCAGTGCACTGGTTTTAGTGTGTGTTGCTCCCTTTGCAGGGAGATGAGTTTCCCTTCTCCTAAAGGCAATGGAGCACTCACTCGAGGGGAGGCTTCAAGAGCACATCAGGATAGAGGATGTAGGGGACCCAGTGAGGGCTAGGCCTGCAGACCCACCAAAACTTTGTGGGCTTGGGAAGCACGACCCTAAGGGATCCAGGCCTTGAAGGTTACTAAAGCAAAGACTTCTTCTAGGGTCCAGAGGAGATTTTGTAGGTTTCCTTACAGCCCAGGAGGTCTTTGCTGGACCAAAAGCAGGCCTGAAGGAAAAATCTCACACTGCAAAAAGGTATTTCACAGGGAAACTATTTACAAACCCCTGCACCAACATTATGTCTTGGTCAACAGCTTGCTATTTGAAAAAATGTTTACAGCTTCTGCTCAAACAAAACACTACATTTAAAAGCTGAAGGCCATTTTCGTGCATTTGGACGTTTGCTTTCAAGAGAAGATGAAGACAGATTCACTGTGGACTTCTGACGACTTTGGAGTTCTATTAAACTGCAAAGGAAACTCAGGTACCCAGAAATTCTGTAAAAAGTGGTCTAACTATTGAAATACATACTGAAATCAAATAAATTAGAAAATAAGATCCAAAACATCTTGCAAAAGTGTTGTTGCTGGAATTTTAGTTCTGAAGGTTTGATTTCCATACTTTACTAAAGTTTCTTTCAGAGTATTTCATTCCCATGTCAAACTTGCAAAGTCTGGTTTCTGAGAAAGAAAAACAAGAATGTTGTATTAAAGTTCTAATGAACAATGAATTATAAACACAAAGTGATCACAACTGTTCTGGATAGGTATATAATGTCATCGAACAGCTTGAAGGCAATAATAACGATAATTTGCCTATGTCAGTGCATGAATATACAGGATTCTTCTCCACAGACTGCTGAAATACTGAGAGCACTTAATCACACTGGGAAAAATAAATTTTTCTCGCATGCTCTACATGAACTGTTGACATGCTTTCCTCCCTGCCAGAAAATGTTAGGGAGACAGAGCAAATATAGAACATTCACCAGGAATTTTTTTTGCATTTTGCAAAACGGCAGGAAAGATGTTCCTTCTGCATTGCTTGAACAATAGGAAACATCCACTAGAAAATCTTGAAAATTATTAGTCAGTGCATTTCACGAATGTCAAAACAAGCATATTTTACATATTAGGCCTTTTCTACAAATATAATTTAAATATATGAAAGATAGATAAATTAATACATTCCCTGTAACTGTATGCACACATACAGTTTTCCTTAAAAAAACGAAAATACTTCCTTTTAAATGTAAGTTCTTTAAAACATATCTACCTCCTTAATGAACAATAGACTGCATGTCAGGAGTATAGAATTTAGATGTTTCAGAGCCTGCTGTATTCATGTGTGAGCTTGTCCTGCAATACTTGAATATATAAAGTACTTTTATAGAGAAAACTGAGATGAATTCATATGGAAAACAAATTTTATGTCTTTTAACAAGAAAGGCCAAAGCATGTGGATTTTAATAAGAGTTGCCACTCAGTAAGTATGGTAACTAACTTTGAAAAGTAATAGTAAAGGGGCTATTGTAGAGTACTAAAGAGTTCAAGGGTATTTAAGAGTGTAATTCTGCCCTTCCATTTCTTCTCCTCCTCCCTTCTCTTCAAGGATGCGCCTCCCCACCCGTGTCTCCCTCCGCCTTGTTCTGCAGAGCCTGCCACAGGGACCGGTGCTCTTGCTGCTAAGTCCTCAGCGGCCTGAGGGCTGGCAAAAGCACCTCATCAGCTGAGAAGGGAGGAGGAGGAGCAGAAGGAGGGAGAGAAAGCTGCGAGAGACTATTTCAATCTTCCCTGTCCTATTACACAAAACCTTCCCTTCTCCATAGGCCTGGCTCTGATGCTCTGATGCGGGACAGCGTTGGTGCACTGGAGGCATTGGTGAAGGCTTTATTCAGCTTGACTGGGTGAAGCAGGCAGCAAGCACACAGGTGTTCACCATGCCCAGGAGGTGTGTTTCATTCTCTTCATAATCTGCCAGAAGAAATTGAAAGCCCCCGAAAAGCCTCCTTGTAGACTTCTGTGACTGTAGTAGATGAGCAACATAATCTTCGATAAATTCCAGTACATCAAAGAAATATTAGCACTGGGGCTCTGCATTTTTTCCTTTGGAAAGAATTTGACTAGGTTCAATATGGCCTGGATTTGTCAAAGCCTGACTTCTGTTCCCTGTTCTTGTGTAGATGTAAATTAAGCGCAGTATAAATCAAACACAATGTAAATTAAATACAAAGCTGCTGAATTAGAGTGAAGTTTGCAGATAGGGAATTATGCAATAGGGATTATAAAGCAAAATGAGTCTGTACGGAAAAAAAAAGTGTGGAATATTTATTTTCTTTTAAAACAGGAAAGTTAACTGCTGTTTAGTTATTCTCAAATCATACATTGTTCTGTGACAGGTTCACTTCCAGACAGCTTGACTGGAGTTCTTTACTGATCCATATTGAGACTATGGGAATGCTTTTGGATTAACAACTCCATCACACCATCTGAATACTTAATTACTGATTTTAGTGCTCAGAATGGAAGAAAATATGGCTGAAATTTGGGGTAAAAATATGTCAAGGAACACTTAATAAATACCTCTCACAATATTTACATTAATAGATACACCACATGATATTTTGAAAATGGAATGTGACTTATTTTAAAGTTGTTTATGGTTTCTTTTTGCTTCTCAGTTACAATTTGCAATTCCAGATACAATGATAACTTTGTAAGTAAGGCATGCCCTTAATTCATGTCCACAGTTAGTGGATAGTTCTCTGAATAGTGAAGTATGAATTTGCCTCTGGGGTTGCTTCTTTCAGAAGCTGTATCACATCTGATACTGGCAACAGGATTTGCCACTCCTAAGGCAGAAAATGAATGCTCAGAATATACCGATCTCTCTTGGCTGAGAGCCAAACTTTCAATTTATCAGGCATCCTTTTCAGTAATGGGTTAACCCTTATAGACAGCTAATGTTCCCTCTGCTTCTGCTGGAATGCATTTAAGATAAAATATTTATATCTCTCCACTGGAATAAGCATAAAAGAGGCAGGATTGTTCAAAATAATAGTCTAAAAGAGGAGTAAAAATGAGAGCCCAAAATAGGCTAATAAAATCCTTCTCAAATATGGAGATATCCCAGAGGAAAAAAAAAATTTATATTTGACATTGGTATAGAGGAAGATTTGGTATCACTGGTCAGCAACAAGCTGGAACATGTTGACAAGTACAAAGTGACTCATGAGAGTCGGCATGGATTTAAAAGGGTAGATCATGCTTAGTAAAATGGATTTCATAAGAAGGAGGCACAGAAATATATGTGAGAGTGTGTGTGTGTGTGTGCGTGTGCATGTGTATAGACATATATATATATACATATATAGAGACACATATATGCACACACACACTCATAGATAGATAGATACACACAGAGCTTAAAAGATAAAGTGACTTTTATCCTAATTTTCCTGGTAAAGGTATTCAGAAGAACTCTTGACATTTTCCTATGTAATCACTTGGAAGAACAGGACAGATTCTCAGGGTATGGGGCTGCACTCAGGGAATGCTCATTGGCGAGTGATAAAAAAGTCTGAAGATCCCAAATACTCACAGTGGACAACTCGTCATGATTCCCTGCCTTTAAAAGGCAAAGTGTGTGATGGTCTCCATTATCTGCTCAGGTTTGAAGTTAGTTGATAGAGTTTGAACTCATGCCCAGAGCCATTTCTTCAATGAAGTTTGAGTAAGAACGGGAGTTTCTCTTGTAATGTATAATTGGCAAGTCTTCAATATGAATAAAATTGTCTGTATTCCTACTCTGCCCTGTGATGGTTCTCACTTCCAACAAAGGGGCATCCACAGTTTCTCTGGGCAACCTGTTCTAGTGTCTCACCACACAAACCAAAGTCTCAATAAATAATTTAATCTTAATGTAGCTTCCCTTTCCATTCAGGCCCAAGCCTGTAGGGTAAATGCAAGTGGAAAAGGGGATGGTCTTACCCTGGACCCTCCTCAGAAATTTACACCTGTATGAAAGAGAAAGCCTGCTCCCACACATGGCTCACCATTGCAGATCGTTACTCCTGCGCTTTAGGTACTCATACCACTGTCCAGGCTTTGATGGTGACTGTTCTCTGCAAGAAGAAGCCCCATAATCAGGATATCCCAGTGACACACTACAGTGCAAGTAAAAAGTGGGGACAGGTGATTGCTTTCAGCTTCTATCATTCTCAGTTTCTGGTACGAAATACAACCACAGTTTCTCTGGGCAACCTGTTCCCATGCCTTACCACAACAAATCAGGGTCTCAGCATATTATTTGGGCTTAATGTGCCTTGCACTGTTAATGGTTTCCAATTTAACACGTGTCCAAAAGCAGAAAGTTCTCCTGACCTTTTCTCCCTTGAGCTTTTCTTAGTTCAAAAGAGACAAGCCAGTAAAAGACCTTCCAAAGACAAAGAAAACACTACACAGCAGGTGGATAGGCAGACAAAACAGGTAGTTGGAGAGCTACATGCAGCTCAGGCAAGATCCACTCTTTCTAAACTCTTAGTCACTGCTGCAAAACACATGTTTTAATCTTCTAACTGAATAGGTGCAACAGTATGACTAATATAAAATCTAAACACTTATTGAAAAATGAAGCTACACAATTCCCAAACAGTAGTTGCATTAAGTGGAAACATTGGAAAAAGTTCCTGTAAGCCCCTTTAGCAACATCATCAAAACAAAAGCACTAACCTAAAGGGTAGCCATATGTTAACCAACACTTCTCTGCCTCCTTCAAAAAAAAAAAAAAAAAAAGAAGAAAAAAAGAAATCTGAAGGAATAAGCAAGAGTAGGATTTCATGGCTTTCTTTTCGATGCAGGTTAGCTTTTGGATGATTTTGTCATCTAACTGGAAAGATAAGAATGGAACCGTGGGAGAGAGAATAGTGGAAATGCAGTAGCATGTTTAATATAAGGTAAAATAATCAAGTTAATAGCAATTATTGTGTAAGCCTCAAGCTGTGATCTAATCAGCTATCACAACCTAAGCAGGATTGGGCTGCACTGGTACTTAAGGGAGAAATCCCTTATGCTATTGAAAACCCAGCTGATGATTCAATAGCTGTTAAGTCTCTCTTCTGATTCACTTAGGAAAACAAATCACACCAAGGGTTTAGAAGGAACTTTATATTTACTACCAATTAGAATAATGGTATTAGTATTAGAAAGGATATTTATTTTCTTCTTGTCTACTACACTGGTTTCATAGAGTAGTAGTTTCATGGGAATATGGACTATATCTTCAAATTTCTACACCATTTTAGAGGTACTAAATAGCAGTTGTATTTTATGTCAGAAGTGGTTTCTACTTTAAGGCTGGACAAAGCGATTCTCACATAAATGCTATGAGCTTTACACACTTAACACACTTAACTAGTACTATTTAAAATTTATAAGACTCCTATGAGACAGCAGCAAGGTCTTACCCAGGGTTCACGCAACCAGGATGAAAATCTCCTAAGCAGACGCTGAACAGCTGGGCCATGCATCAATAAATCACATGGAAAATCTGTATTCTTTTGGCTGGTAAATGAGCTGCATGGGAATGAGTTTCACCCTCATATTGTAATGTCCTTTGGGAACCAGTTCAGTAAAATTTTAATGTTAACATATACTTTTAATACTATTCTAACAATACGAATGGCCAGTTAGTTAAATAAGTGTCATTAGAGACACCCAGACATTACAGAAGAAGATTTTGTGGGAACACAGACTAAGAGTTTTGGGTCTTCTGTGGAGCATAATATGCTGTTACACTGGAGGCGAGGTAATAATTCATTTTACATACTGGAGATAATGTGCTGAAGGGGAATAAATGGACCACATCAGTTAAGTCTGCCACACAGTGAAAGGAACTTTAAAAACCACATGTCTTTGCTGAGAGATAAAGCGCTCCTGGAATTAGTGCTACATCAGTTAACAACAGAAGACGAAATCTGGATGTAGCAAAGAAATTTTATTTAAAACAGTAATGAAATACATTGTATAGTTTAATGTGAATGTGATTTAATCAGTCTTTTGTGTATCCAGATATTTAAGTGGCAGCAAATATCTGTGGCTAAGAATGACTTAAGCAACCAAAGAATTTGTAGTTTGGCACTAGAGCAATCTATCTTGATTGCTTGAATCGATCAAGTCTATCTTGAATATATGTATTACTAGAGACCCATTAAGATGAGCTGAAGAAAAGAGGGATGGCCCATATTTGAAATTTTTTACCTGTTTATTCTTAGACACGAAGGCAAAATTTCTGGTGTATAATGAAGCACCTGAGTTAGAGCCAACCTGAGCCAGTAGGTCCCTGTGCCATAGCCTGGCACTATACAGAGCCAGCAGTTCAAGGCTCAGAGAAGTTCAGATGTGTTTGTAGAGCATAAATGCTCGGGGCAATGCCATGCCAGTGCAGCTACACATTTCCAGATCTGAACAGCTTCTGTGTGTTTCCGCACAATAGACTCTTGTATTCCTCATCAGATTAACTCCAGGAAAACCAGTCTGGTGTCAATACAGCCAGAAATCTTAGTTTCATTGCAAGATGAGCCTTGCTGCTATTTCTTACCAATTTCTCTGACAGCAAGTTGTGTGAAAGAGAAATGTAAATATATTGTTAAATGTGTTATTTAAGGTATTCAACATGTGCTTTCCCATGCCTTTTAATTTAGGATACAGTCTTTTAAATACATTGGGCATTAGAGTTTAGTATTATATTTGTGTTTTTTCTAACCATCAGACAAGTTAGGCAGTGTTGTTCCTTCTGTTATAACGTTCACTGAAGAATAATAATCCAGTCTTTGGATCCTGCAATCTATACTTGGTGCAGGGTCTGAGGAGTCATATGGCAAAAAACCCCAACAGTCAAAAGTGGCTTATCAGTCCCAGTAAATATTTAGGACCAGCTTGCCTTAGGGACAGCTCTAGCGTGCATTAGCCAGTGCCCTGTCTGAGTACATTTGCCCATGCCCTGTGTATGCTCAGCTGCCTTAAAGGCCTGATTGTATTCCAGTGCATGCACTCAGGGTGCTCTAAATCTGCATGTTTCACAACCAAGCTCCTTGACTGCATATTTCCAGTCTTCCTGTAGAACGCAGTGCCTTGTTGTGACACCTACTCCATAAGCTCTCCAGAACCTGGTGGTGTAATCCCGGTGTGGTACAAAGTGCTAAAAGTGAGAGCCTAGCAATAAGTCTCGTGGAGAATTTCAGCTCCAGATTATGAAACCTAAAGATAGATGCCTGCCTGTGATTGTCCACAGGCAAGCCATGTGTTTAGGCTGACAAGGCAAATCAATGGAGTCAGACACGTGTGAGAGGAAAATTCAGCTCCTTTCAGAGCAGAGGACTAGGGAGCTTCTACATACAGGCAGTTGGTGCTGAGACACACGAGCACCTCCCTCCTGACCTTCCGCTGCTGCTCTGGGAGGATGTGGACCTTCTGGAGGTGCTACCTCATGTCTGCCATCATGGTGTGAAAGCCTCAGTTACCACTCAGATAGCACAAAATAGTTCAGTGTGGGCATCTCATTTGAGTCTCCCTGCACGGGCCAGCTGAAATGCTCTGCAGGCTCCTGCACTGGCTAGATCTCCACTGCCTGTAACAAGCTCGTCAAACCCACATGTCAACATCCATGTATAGACACCTACATTTAGGTTTATTAATTAGTGAATGATATCCCCAGTGGCTTCTGCATAAAAAGGATTAAGTGCACAAATCTTGAAGCAGTTATTTAAGAAATGCTTGAAGTCCCTAGTACAGGAAAGGTGCTTGGTCTTTCTGAACTAAACGAATGTGGCAACTATTTCCCCAGCAGGGGTTAGCTGCTGAGTTGTTTTAAATCCAGAAGACACTGGCAAATAAATGCTTATTTTTGTTTCTCTCTCTTCACCCAGAAGATGTGGTGCAGCCAGGTCCTTAAAATAGAGTGGAGCTGGAAAGGATTTGGGGCAGCTGGAGAAACTGTCGGTGATGAGATGGCTATACAAGCAAATGCCTCAAAGCTGAAATTCGTATGAGCTAAAGGCTACAATAAATGAAAGAGATTCACAGAAAGTGTGAGCATTGTCAGCATGTTTCTTCCTCTTCCCCGTCCTTTGAAGCCAGCCAATATCGTGGAAAGCAGCCAGAGCGGAAAAGGAAGCAGTCTGTATTTATAAGCCTAACAAGCAGGCATAAGACTTTGGGACTTACTTAAGAGAATGATGAGAAAAAATTGTGCCAAACCCAGTTCTCAGCAACTTCACAGCATCACTTTTTTTAGAAACTGGAAGATTCATCTTTCTGCTTAGTGTGGAAATAAAGATATCAGCAAAACACAGAGCTTTACAGGCATGTGGATATCATGGCCACCATCATCCTTTTCTCCCTCTATTGGAAAGCAGCTATTTTATCCTGGTAATGTATTCAGAGGTGATATTGCTTTTTCTCACATCAGTCTCTGAGCAGATAAGAGAGTTCCTTTCCATGTGGTACAAAGAATTCCACAAAGGTCTAAAAATGATGAGTTTATATTTTTTTCCATTTTAAGTACTAAAGTTCACAAAATGAACTACCAGTCTTCTGCAGATTTGGGTGAGGTTTTGCTGGAACATAATTACAACAGAAGAGTAGGTGTAAGAAATGGAAATTTTGGATTCAACTTGAATGCAGAATAATAACTTTTGGTTTTAAGCAGTAGTACTTCTCCTTTAACTAAATACTGCCACTTCATGCCTTTAAACTAATACTAATTTCCTAATAAAAAAACATTTAAGTAAACTGTAGGCAAAAAAGAGAAAAAATAATATGTATTAACTTCTCAGGAGTATTAACTTTGGTAACTTTGAGATGCAATCTGGAAAATCTACAGGCAACAATTCCATCTCTAATAAGTTTTATCGCAGGTAACAGTCATTCAGATTAGAAGTTACAGAGAACAAGGAGAGAACACTATCTACTAAGGAAGAAGTTAAGAGGTTTTTAAAGTGGTCAGTATTTCAAAAACTTTAATCCAGAAATTCAGACTGTATAAACACATCTTTGATTTCCTGAAATTGAATCCTGTATGAAAAGGCAAGCTGGTTTTATATAATGCCACACTTCCAGAAGGCAGGAGAAATGAAAATGACAGGTAATTACATCTAATTAAATGTTATTAGGATGCACATAGACAAAGGTGCTATATTTGTTTAGATTACTTCATTTTCAGTGAAGATATTTAAAATCAATTATCATTTATTTTGTCACTAAAAATTCTGTTTATACTCACAAAAACAAAAGAACCCACTTATTTTTACATTATTACAATTAATTAAAATGCTTCAGAAAGTTTTATGTTTTGTTTTAACATATTTTTAAAGGATGATATTTTTTGTTTTCAGAGGGGCCTGGAATCTACAGGATTTGAGATATTTTGCAATAAAATGTGAAAAATTAAGCAAAGGGTAGGTGCTTGGTGACTTCTTGGTCATCTGCACACTTTTTGAAGGAAGGAAAGAATAATGTATAAACTAGGCAAGCGTGTTAAAAAATATTCTCCAAAAGTCATTTCATGTAGTACACAACGAATTTAAAGCACAGTTTCAGTAGCATTTGCAGTAATTGATAGTACATTCTATATTAAGGGAGAATAATTGTTTATTAAGATGGAAGACATTTTCCATTTGATTACCATTCAGTTCTGATGAGTTGAAGAGAACTTTAAAATTGTTTCATGTCCTTACTATACCAGCTTGTAGTCTGCAAGGATATATTTTATATTTAGCTTTTTTTTTCTAGCTTTTTTTTTCGGCTTGGCCATTATGTTCCTCCAAAAGTAATTTTCTTATTGTCTTCTTACTGATAAGGAATGAATTTGTTCAGATGAAATAAAATTATTTTTAAAATGAAGAAGTAGAAAAATAATTCCCAGGGTAGATCACATCTACTACACATTTCTGTTATTAGTTGAGAGTGTTCCACTTGTTAGTCATTTGTAGGCAATCTCGTGCAAAATTATTTACCAGTAGAACACACTGACATAGTGGGTCACTGGCAAGAAACACACGAGGGCAACCCCTGGGTCCTGTCCGCTTCACACAGCTATTCACACAACAGCAGAGTGAGCATAATTGCTGTCTTTCCGAAATACAGTTATTTTTAATGGGTATTAGTATCTCATAAAAATCATGATGTAGAGCTTAAACTACCTGCCAAAATAGATGTCTGCTTACGCTCATGCTTTCCCTGGTTATCATAGGGTGAGAAAATGCAATACTCAGCTTCCATCACTTGATTGATCCACTGTGGAAAATCTGAGTCAGGATTAACCTTATCAACTAAATGATCAGATAGCAAATTGAGCCAACAGCCTGATCAGTTTTTCTGCACTCTTAAGAGATTGCAGTTGAGAATAGGCTTTGTTTATTGCATCTGTAAGTAATATATAAACTATATCACTGGACCCTGGAGAAAAGGAGTTTTCGAGATCTCTGGGGCAGGTTCTTTCAGAGATAAACACATTCAGATATCAAATGACCAAGAGGAACAAAGGGTAAAAAAAGCATGAAATCTGTTCAAGGAGGGGAAAAGTACACTACTGCTGTAATCACCATTTGTCATAAAAGCTGACAGGGACCCCTTTTTTGTTTCTCTAAGATTATAATCTCACAGAGGAAAAAGAAAAGCAGTGGTCACCTGCAAACAAATAGTAACTTCATAACGAAAAACTATCACATTGATAGAAGTAGTTAATGAAACATCCATCGTCAATTTGGAGTCTTTATTTTTCTGTACTTTCATGTTCTGAGAAAACATGGGTAGCCTGGAGCACAGGTAGTGGTATATGGAGATCCTTCACCTTGAACTCTGCTTCCAGCACCAGCCATTAGTCACCAGTGGTCAAGGACTGCCAACCCCTGAAGACCACCCCTCGACCTGTACAGGATGAGTTGAGTGCTCTCAGCCTGGCACCCAGGCGAGAAACGCAAGTACCACCTGTTTGATTCTGGTCACAAACCCCAGCAGTGCTTTTGGCTAAGAAGCCAAAAATTTGCTATGGTATGGCAAAGTATTTTCTGCCTGCTTTCCAGATTAGTTTCAGACAAGGCAGCATATGGAAGTTTACTTGGTTGCAGCAGCCTCTGCCTGCTCTGTGAATTTCTGCCAGCTGACTGAGATTACATGTCTATCACCAGCTCTAAAATTCACATAACACCAAACGTATATTGTCTATTTCACCTACTGCAGAGCTGGAGCTTCCAGCTTCTGGGAGATCAAATATCAGCCTTCCCTTTCCACGCAGAGTAAACAGCCTCTTTTTTCCTGACATTGCTTTCAAATGCTGTGACTACATCCAGCTGCTGCATTTCATTAAGGCATCATCTTTGATGTATTACTAATACATCAATTCAATGAAATACTAAGACAAAATGACCTCGTGTTGGCTAGCAGAAGCTAGGCACAGTGAAAAGTAGGAACTGGAAGTGCTCAGGCTATTTGCAGTGGGTCCATCTGGAGATGTGATGAGTTACATATCTCAAAATAAAAGACTCTCCATTCAACCTCAGTTATCAAGATAAAAGAAGACACTGTTTAAAGCAAGAGCAAATATCAAAGAAGTGACAAAATGAGCATCTCTAAAAAGAAAGATACAGTCTCAATCTTTCATATTACCTTAAATAAAATAATTTGAGCTCTCTACTCAGCAAGTCTTTTTTATTAATACATGTGGTTATTCTGATTTTCTCCTCACTACTTTTCAGAAATACCTTAATGAGTACAACAGTCCCCCAAAATTGTTACCAGTTATTATTACCTGTCCTTCAGCACTGTAGAAAGATACAGCATGAGATCAAGAACAACTGTGGCAAAAGCTGCTGTACACAAACAGTAAAATATAATTCCTGTGACAAATATCTGCAATCAGGGATAGACAAGGATGTCACAAAAGAAATAATCTTGTTATGTCCATTCAATTGTACTAGTATTTTCAATATGGTCTTGGTATTGCTCTTCTCCTTTTCTGTATTTATTTCTGTGAAATAAATAAGAAAAAACTGAGTCTTGCATTCCTTCACTGTTCCTTGTGTACTGCCTTTTCATTCCAGATATTTACTTATCTCTGACTCAGGAAGAAATACGTAGGTATTTCTATACCTATACCATAGGCCGGGTTTGGGGATAATGATTGCATGCTATGTGCAATCTTCAGAGAAAGAGGTATGTCATGTGTATTAAGGCCTTCTTGAACTGGGGCCTTATGAGTTAATAGTCAGGAGCATTGGGGACAGGGATACTGCTCAAGGTCTGTTGTGTAAGGGAAAGACAGAGAGCAGGGGCTTGCCAGGCACTCTGATTCCTGATAGCACACTGCAGAGGGATGAGTGTCCTCGTAGGTAAAGACTTCTGACAGCGTGGACATTTTCCTGGCTTTGGAAGGAGAAAAGGCCACGTAATTAATAGAGAAAAATATAGCAATGCCTACTCAGTCAGCAGTACTGCAGTGCTTCAGATCTTGCGGCTGACGAGGCAAGTTCCCTCCCCTGTGTCCTCAGTCCCGAGTGCCCTCTGGTAGCACCCCAACCCGGCCTTAGCTAATGTTCAGACATGTTGCTAAACCACCACTGTCCTCATTCCTCATAAAAATAGAAGAAAAAAGTAAAATACGCTACAACATAATATGTAAAGAAAAAGTCTTTCAGGGGAGAGGAGGGAAGGCAGGGCTGCAGCAGTTGGCAGGTGCACCCCAGTGCCTGGCTGCTCCTTGCATCTTGCCTGTCTGCACAGAAACTGTCACTATCCCAGTCCGAGAGGATAAATACTCACTCGTCTCTGGCTTCTCTGAACACGACCAAAAGCTTCTGCACTTCTCAAATTCTGTGTGCTTTAGGAAGATACTTAGTGTAGAATCTGAGCTTTAAAGCAGTTGGAAAATCCTTTTTAAATCTCAGCTCAGGATTTTTTTTTCTTTTTGGCCTGCAGGCATTTCTAATAGTAGAACATCACTTTCCTGCCAAGACAAATTCTACCTCTTGCTTTTATTTTCCCATGCCACTTCCTGTGCCAATCAGCCTTTCAATTCTCCTGCAAATCCTGCTAGAAAAGCACTTCTTCTGCTCCTCTTTTCATCACTGATTTCTTCTTTAGTACAGTATCCTACTGTACGTGGATTATAGCTTTCCTCTTAAATTGTTAACCTTGGTTGCCTGTTTTTAAAGATGGTTCATACTGCTAGAAAATGGGTGATGCTAAACAATGGCAGAGGAACATTTCCCCAAAGTGTTTCTGTTTCTGTGCATTGCTATCATACAGCTCATAATGTGGACAAGCTCACAGATTATTCCTTTGCACATTCCACTACATGATATTGGACTTTCCCTTTTCTCCTTATTTTATAAGGAGTGAGTACAGTGGAGGTTCAAATGCGTGTTTGAACAGGATAATGCACAAAAGGAGAAGGAACTGTATCCATAAAGGATCTGGTTGTGGCCCCTTTAATTCTGTGAATATAAATGCTTCTTGCAATCAGCTCTGAGGCTTCAGTGAAGAGCAGCTCACAGATATTTTTCCACCAGGACTGAGTACACCACCAGTATCATGTTTCAATAGAACAGCTGGTGCTTAAAAGGATGGTAATTACAATTTTATTCAAAAAATCAGAACTGGTGGAGCTAAGAAGATCATTGATTCAGATGGATGACCTTGAAAGGCAGATTGCAATAAACTTGTTGAACTTCTGAAAAAGTAAAAAAAAAAAAAAATTAAATAAAAATAGATCTCTCTTCAACATTTCTGGTACTTTTTGGTAATATGCTACAATCTTCAATTTCCCCCCAAATACTGTCATTATGAAAATTGACTGGAAAAAAATTAGTCTGAAAAGCTTCATTATTTTACTAGTCCTTCCAAGGGTCGGGATGACGTTCTAAAAACTGCACTTCCCTGTAATTAAAAGCTCTGCAAAATTTTAGGTTTGAAACAGTACATCATGCTGATGGTGTGTTTTATAGAAATAAAGACAAAAAGAGCTGTACTGGTTTGGGAAATGGACAGCCAGTCCCCAACTCAGACAGCAGCCATAAGCAGCTGCACAAGGAAGAATATGACATTAGAGCAAGCCTACAGTACTATTTCCTCTGAACATTTCCCATTCTCCACGTGTTTGGGGTTCAGACCCAAAACATCAGTGCATTTCCCTTTGGTGACCCTAACCAGCATCTGAAACCTACATTGACACCTACAGTATCTGCAGCATTCTGCAGCAAAGTTGTATGAGTTGTGTGAAACACAGGATCACTGGGTAATTCAGGCTGGAAGGGACCTCAGGATGGCTGTAGTCCAGCCTACTGATCAACAGAGTCAGCTACGAGATTTAGGTTGCTCAGGGGCTTTATCCAGCCAGGTGTTGAAAACCTCCATGGGAAGAAACTGCACAACCTCCTTGTTCTAGTATTTTTTTAGTCTCATCGGGAAAATACTTTCCTTTATACCCAGTCATATCTGCCATTCAGCTCTTCATGGCCATTGCCCTTTTTCTTCCTGCCATGTACTGCCAGGAAGACCCTGGTTCCAGCTTTGCAGTAAGGCAGGGGTACTGAGTGATAGATGCTCGTTAGTACTGCTTAGTAGGTCCTGCTGTCAGGTTCCCCCCGAGCAATCCCTTTCCCAGACTGAAGATGCCCTGGTGCCTCAGTATCTCCTTAAAGTGCAAGTGCCCCAGATTCGACCATCAAGGGTAGCCCTTCACTGAATTCACTCCAGTTTATTGATGTCCTTCTTGTACTGTAGGGCCGAAAACTGGATGCAGGATTCCAGCTGTGTTCTCATGAGTGCTGAGAGAAGGGTGATAGTCTCTTGGCCATGTTGCTCCTACTGACACACTGACATGCTCCCAGCCATCCCCACTATACATGGCATGATGTTAACTCATGTTTAATCCTGGTGTTAGCCAGGAGTCCCAGCTCTTTCCCATGGAGCTGTTCCCCAGCTGCTCAGTCCCCCATGATCATCCAGCCCTTAACGCAGGGCCCTCTACATCCAAAATTCACACAGCAGCATCAGGCTACTCACTGTTTTCTTCTCTGTTCCAAATAACTCCTTGGGTTTTGTTGGCTTGATTTGAGTATTTTTGTTAATATTTGCCTAAACCCACATATATTATAGCAAAGTGTATATTGGATTCATGTTGTCTGTATTTCAGAGTTAAAGCAGATAAATCTCTTTGTACGGCTTTTTGATATTCTTTAGTAACCATAGCTGCCAGTTCTGAGTACACTTACAGAGGTGACTGCTTTTTATCATAATGATCAGCTTCATGATGCTGCTGAATTCATCTAGTGTTGCCTCTGCAATGTACCTTCTCTTACTTTCTGTTTGGATTGCAGATAGATGTTGCTAGTATAGATGACATGAAGCTTCTCCATGTTCTGGAATTCAAGTATTTGCAGACTAGCAAGATGTCACTTGTCATATACTTGCTTAACATACAGCATCCTGAAAGGCTGCCAAAATACGTACAAACATTGTAAAAAAGAAATCCAGAGGAAACATTATTTCAATTAAGGCAGTTTTTCATGTTTGCTCTCCAAATAATTACAAAGGGGAAGCTGAAAGCTGAAACTCAAAAAGAAATTAAACCAGAGAAATTAAGTCAGTCATGTCCCATAAAGTCTAACTACCGTGAAACAGCCAATGGGCTACTGCTCGCCCCATCCCACTGTGTGGATCTAACCCTTTAGAACCAGAATGCATGTCAGATAACAACAGTTCAGGAATAAATTTTTGTCTTGCATTTATTTTCAGAGAAGAATAAATATTACAAGGGAGAAAGGGCACGGCCTCAGCATAAACTCTTACCCTAAATGATCTTATTTGGGAGACTATATTAGCGGTGCCATGGCACTTTTGTTTCAGCCCTTGGTGTGCATGTTGACATTATTACATAGGCCTTGAGACATGGAGTTTTCTGCAGCCTTTCTGCTGTATGCCATTTCCAGATGTCCCATCTCCAGCAATGCCTAGTGGCTGGAGTAGCAGCAATGTGGTGATGCTGCACATGATGAGTAATCACTGAGCTCTACCGCAGTTCCACCTCCTGTCCCCTCTTTAAATGCATATGGATTACCCAGCAAGTTTTGGCAAAGTGCTGCAATTAGCCTGTGCATCAAGAAAACACTGTTCCAAAGGGGAGTATCAATGAATGGACCTTGTCAGGTTTTACTGATACCTCAGTTATGTGAATGCAAACACACATACACACAGACCTACATCTACGCATGCATTTTAACAAGTTGTATAACTTTTCTTCGAAGCTGTTGGTGCTGGAAGGCTAGACAACCATTCCATGCTGGCCATCAATCCACTACACGGTTATCATGCTAATCAAAGCCCGCTTTGAAATGCTGTTTAGCTTCATTAGCATCACAAAAGAGCAGCTAAAGGACATCTAAGGCAGGAGGTGGGGAAGCGGGGAGGGGGATTGGAGGGGATGTGAACGCTCTGGGACACTATAATCTATTTGAACAGCCATGTTTATTGGAAACAGGAGGGGAAATTGTTTAGCATAAGCTGGTATCAATCACTGAATGGTTTCTGTTCCCTGTTATTAATGCGCAGGCAGCCAGGCAGGGAAGAATGGGCTCTGTGGAGAGACAGACATCTCCCCACTGAAGGGGGAAAGGATTGGTACACACACCACACCCTCCCGACCAGATGGACTCCTGCAATCTACCACAAAGACTATTTTTTTCCCAGACTAGGACAGAGAAGTTATAACAACTCAATGCCTGAATGATCTTTCGTTGTTTTGAAAAGTTTTATGCCTTTTTTGTATATATATATATATATATATATA
>WEIT01040302.1:0-26603 GCA_013389985.1 Dryoscopus gambensis | reverse complement strand
AGCATGAGACAAGAAAAAAAAAGTCCTTGACTGAACAAAACCCAAAACATCAGTGTGTTATCAATGCCATTTTCATTCCTAATCCAAAACACAGCACTGTAACAGCTACTGAGAATAAATTAACTCTACCCTAGCTGAAACCAGGAAAACAGTACAGATAAATTACACCTGACATCAGTATACTGAACACGGCTAAGAGGGAAAGGACATAATTTACAAATGCTAGCAGTAACAGATTTTTCACCACTAAGAGTTTGTCCTAAATGTAAAAGAAAGTCCACTTTTCATTTGTTTTGAGATAGTTTTGTAAGGGCTTGCTTAATTGGAAAAATGATACAATCCCCTTTTTTCATAGTATTTAAAACAGATATTTTCAAAATAGATATTAAGTTATTCTTACCACAGAAATATGAAAAAGAAGAATTTGGTATTTGTCACACTTAAGATAAAAAGGAATTATATTGATTCTGTCAACTGGTTTTCTATATAAGGTCTGTAAATACTTAAACATTTAAAAATGAATGTTTCTATACTTTAATTTTTTCCCATCTTTTTCCCATGACTAGGTTCCATCATATCAAAATACTCTGAATAGTTTGTTTAGCTGGTTGATTATGATGCATAGATCAAAGTTAAGTGAGGATATGGCTAGCTCTATGACTCTCAGTTGAACAGCAAAGTTAATTTTCCCTTCCCACTATAGGTTTGGCTCAGTGAAACATAATTAAGCAATAATTAGAATTAATGTTTCCAAATGTTCAAAAATAAGCCAGTGCAGTATTGACAGCATTTTTTTTCTGTCATAAATACTAAAAATTAATTTTGGGTTTACTTTAATATAAAGTAGCATTAAATCTCAACAAATGANTCATTCAGAGGCGGCTTTCCTTCAATTCCATCAGATTATTTAGTATACAAAAAATCACTTATCATGTATATAAAGCTAAAATGAGAAATCAAGTCAGTACAAGTTTTAAAAATTATGTGTACCTTCATCTGGAGTTATACTTGGCAGATGCCATAGAATGCTGGGTAGTGGCTTTGGAAGAACAGCAGTTACTGCTCTTCTCTGTGAACAGTTCAGAGACTATTTTAGCAACTGAGATGCTAAATTAATTTCCATTATTCATCTTGCCATATTTGGTGTTTGTCCCTTCTCCCAAAGCCTGAAATCTATTATGCATAAGGTAGCAACATGAGAAAGATGGAAGAATGGTTGTCGTGTCTCACTGTTACTCCTTATGGGCAAGTTTCAGTCTTGTGTTTAACTTACATGAAGACAGTCTGCATCTGGCATTGCAGCAGCAAATGATGCCTTACACATCAAGCCACATAGCACATAATACTTTGTTGGTTTGAAAACAGAAAGAGTGTCCCATACAGGGAGTTATTTCTGGAAAGGTATGGATTTACTCCTTTTAAGATACAATTAATTAACTATTTAGTTAAGCCAAGCAACCAAACATGAAGGTTTATTTAGACCTTTGATCTGTTTAATCCTAGTATTTCTTAGTTCTGAGAAAGCAAAAAAGGGAAGAGCCTCTGTACCTCAATACCAGACCTATCCATGTGATGACGACTGATGGAGTTTGTACTGAAAAATGCCCATGTAATGTCTAACAAATAAAGCCAATTAACTCAGCTAAGTATCACTTTTCAAATCTGTATATAAACTCCCCAATGCTTTTACCTTTTTTATCTCTAAAAATATCCACCAACTTCTTTACGTGGATTCATGAAGAAAGAAAAAATTGTTGTATTACTCTTGCTATTTCACCTACATTTATTTAGTGTAAGAAAAAGAATCTATTTCAAAGGCCAGGTTCTTCTTCCTATCAAAAGTGAGGGAAAGACCTCCATTTATGTTTTACCCTTTCTAAGGTGCTGAAAATTTAATTTTATTACCAAAGCACGAGTTGCTTCTTTGGAAGTATTTGTAAGGCATTTTATTTGGCTGCCAAGAGTGAAACCCAATATTTCTGTCAGTATACCATGCATATAACCAATATCTGATCCAACTTTGTTTCATGACACAACTTTTGGGGAATTATTAACTAAAAGAAGTTAGTATTTTATGATCTGCTTGTTCAATGCAGAAGATCAATTATGAAAATTCTGTTTTCTGCAATATAATGACATGAAAGTGGTTGCAGCAAGTTAAAGAACCCTTATACCAAAGTTAATTGTCAAGTATTATCAAAAGCCTCTATATTGTATTGATAAAACACTTGTTTCAGAAGGACAACAACACTAGTGATCATTCTTAGGTACGTTTAAATATAAAATCCTGAACTTGAAAGAGAACAATGCTCTTTTAAATATTGAATAGATTCTTGGGAGAAGGATAAATATAGCACCAGAATATTTTTTAACTTTAAATTTCATCTAACTGTTTTACATTAAATGAGAATTCCTACTTGACAATTGAAGGAATATTGAACTCTTTTAGCTACATAATAAAAGTAACATACAGTAAAATACAGTAAAAAGACCCCTTTTAATAGAGAAAGTGAATAGTCAGGCAAGGGTTGATTAAGGCAAAATTCAAAGGCACAGATTTCAGTTCCCTACAAGTATCATTGCTGAGAAAGTATCTGAGTGATGAACTTACCAAAGATGCATAGGAATTTACCAAATTATTTCTGCCCTTCTGATAACAGTCTTCAATTTTAACAATGCTCCTGTGGGTCATCGAGATGCTATCACAAAAGGCAGGTAAAAATTGAAAGATTTATATGAGTAGAATCTTCTGTGTTCTCAGCCTGAATTTTAAGAAACAAGGCATAGGACCTTGATGCAAACTTAATCCAAGTGATACCAATTGGCTGCAAATGGTTTCCTTTGGAAGCCACAGGAGCCCTTAAAGAGAACAATACTCACACAAAGGGACTTACAAATGCTAAAAAGAATGTCATGCACAATGAATCAAAGTAGAAATATGCAAAAACATACAAAAAATTTAAACTTACAATACAGACTAGCATAAAGCCAACAGGAAAGAAGTCATAGTAAAACAGGTGCTAAACTAAAGTGATAGTTTTAATGGCATTATCACACAATGTGCCAAAAAGCTACCTTTACGTTACATAGGCTCACATTGAACCCTGATGTATTTCTAACACAGACTATTAGAATGCAGAATTTTACTGCTGAAAAAAGCATTTCATGCAGCAAGAAGTGGATCCTACTATAAATAGCTGTAACATGAGGGAAGCAAAACTGGCATTTATTTTTGTACTGTAGTTAAATCTATTTAACCAAGATCAGACAAGTTGTTTATTTCTTAAATGAACACTTATAGATGTTATACTGTTAAATCCTTTAAATTATTTTATGGTAAAAATTCCCTTGAGTTCCACTAATCATAATAGTCTCTAGCAGCTGGTGACAGCTGATCTGTGCATGAGTCATATTGATATGAAACGCAATTCATGTTAAGAACGAATTATGGAATTAGGCACACCATGCTCCTTTAAAAGTGAGCTGAATGAGCTTCAAGGTGACCTTTTTGGTCAAAGTTAACTCTAAGCACAGACAGCACAAATGATAGACAGTCTTGAAAAGGAGGGTGTTTATTTAAATAGTGAAACATGATCTGAGTTCAGGTTTCAGGGAATTAAGGAGCCAGTTCCTGGCAGTAATGCTGGTACAAAAAGCCAGAAGATTTGAGAAGTCCTGAAAGAAATTACAATTCTTTAAGAAATAAGATCCACAGCTGTGGAGAGGGCAACTAAATTTATAAATACAGTTCTATGTTATTTTCATAATATTTGGCTTCAAAATATTGTTACTGCAGTAGGTAACATGAAAAATAATATTTGTGTATAATATATATGCAATTATATACAATTTGCATATAAGGTTGATACAATTTGTATAAAATGCATCACCTAATATAGATATCTACTATACTGAGACAAAAAAAATCCAAAACAACCAAAGAAAGGGGAAGCAAAATACTCCTTTTGACATTGCAGTTGTAGAACAGATTTTTCTTCAAGTTGTGTAGGAAAGTCTGCAGAATATAAGAAGATATGGATTGTTAAGGCAATCATAGAATATGGAAGAGACCCATAATAGTAATCATCAAATCCCACTCATGGCTCTGCAAAAGACAAGTCCAAAAATCACTCTGCCTGAGAGCATTTTCCAAATGCTTCTTAAACTCTGGCAGCCTTGGTGTCATGACCACTTCCCTGGGAAGCCTCTAAGAGTGCCCAACCACTCTCAAGGTGAAGAGCCTTTTCCCAATATCTCCACTAAATCTCCCCTGACAGCTTCATGCTGTTCCCTTGGGTCCTGTCGCTGGTCACCCTCCTCTTCCCTTTGTGAGGAAGCTGTGCACTGTGATGTGTTCTGCTCTCAGTCTCCTCTTTTCCAGGCTGAACAAGTGACCTCAGGCTCCCATAACGTTTCTCTTTTAAAGCTTTCATCATCTTCATAGCCTTCCTTTGGATGCTCTCTTAATAGCTTTGTATCTTTCCTTTATTGTGGCACCCAAAACTGCCCCCAGCACTTGAGGTGAAGCTGCCCCAGCGCAGAGAAGAGCAGGACAATCCCCTCCCTTGCCCAGCTGGCGATGCTGTGCCTCATGCACCTCAGGACACGCCTGGCCCTCCTGGCTGCCAGGGCACACAACAAGGAGCTGCATTCAGCTCTGAGGTCCTCAATGTCAGAAGGACAGAGACCCCAGAGAAGAGAAGCCTTAAGTTGTCCTAGGTCCTGCCCAAATCAGAGGAAGGTGGTGTGGCCATTATATTGTTTGATACTATCTCACACCGTGGCCAGGAAAGGGACTCTCTCTCTCACTTCTGAGAAGAAGGGGTGTGGTTTCTGGCTGGGAGCAAGTGTGGTTGGGGTGGAGTGGTGCCAGCTCCTGTCATGTCGGGCCATGTCAGGCCTTGGTGAGCATTTTGCGTGCAAATCACCCTCTTTTCACAAAATCTGAAATTGGTAGAAGAGAATAAGGTCTCCCACATTCCTTGTGTGAGCCAGGAATGAACAAGCAAATCAGGACCCTTCAGGCTGAGAAAAAGACAACTGAATAACAGTATGATAAAAAGTAAGAATGACAGAAAGAATGTGAACAGAAAGCTATTGTTCATGCTCTCCATCTAACAAAATGTCTAGAAGTTGTTGCTGTGCGGTTCTGCAATCTTCCTGGGGACAGCTTCACCCATAGTAGAAATTAGGAAAGGCTCATCTTTTGTAGATATTTCAGCAGATCTTTATTTGGCATCCACATGGTACGGGATCAGGACACAGACTGCCCAAGTCACGGGACTCCCAGCATTCCCCTCCCAGGGGGACCCAAAGCCACCAACCAAAATGCAGAACTGGGCTACATGTGACCAGGGATAGGAGCAGGGGCAGGGGAAACTGTGCTTAGACCACACATCCACCCCAGGGCCCCCCTCCCCCCAGGGGAACGTAGCGGGGGGGATCCTTCAACAAGAGGTGATCATATCAAGTGACATCTGGCATTTAAAACAAAGAAAGAAGATGTTTCTTCACTCGTTTATTTATATTTGAGGACTCTCTGATGTAGGGACCAAATAGTTTACATGAATACAAAAAATCAGTCGGACAAACAGGGAAGGTGAAGATCACTGAGATGAATAAATTCCAGCTCTGAAGCAGAAAGTTCTTGAGATAGAAATGCTAGGGATCTGGGAGAGAGAGTTGCAAAGTACCAAGAATTTCTGCTCACTCTTCCCCATCCTTCTTCCACAGGCCTCCTCTACTGCCTGCTTTTGGATGTGGCATACTGAAGATGGTAATCTCTGGGTATGAGATGAAATAACTTTTTGAGCTCCAGCAGAGTCCTGTCTTTCTTCAGCAAGATTCAACATTTCCCCTTTCATCTACTTTCTAAATGCTTGTATAATTCTATTTCTTCGGAACTGATTTCAAAATTATAAATCCAAAAAGCCTATTTCTGTCCTGGTCTTCTTTTATTTATTACCTTGTCTCTTTTATTACATTGCATGATCTATTGCTATTGAAGCTATATTGGGAACACCAAAAAATTGCAAACTATTAAAATGATTTAATACTATGGGGTTTATGTCATTTTTTCTCACAATACTTTTATGTTCCAATATTTTTATTTTTAACAACTTAAACTGTCCTCAACGTAAATTGAACCATGTGGAGATTTTGCTAAATGAACAACATAATGACAATTCAAACAATATTTAATGTGATTTTTCCCCAAACTGAGAATGATAGAATACAGGCCCTGTAACCCCATTATTTCATTATGCACAATATCCACAGAAAAAATCCTGAGTTGCTTTAAGTTAGCTTATCAAACTTTCTTCTCACTTCTGTAGGCGTTGTACTGAGATACACAAGCCCTCCAGCAATTCTTTTTAAGTTTTTGATTTTGCAGAGCAGTTTGGTTCTCAAAAGAAACAGATTTCTTGCATTGTTAGTGCCCAGAGAACAACACAAATGATTAAAAAGTTCAATGATAGCAAACAGAAAAAAACATAGAATTTCCATACTTGCAGCACTGAACAAGTAAAACAGGAGTGTCTGAATGATATGTTTTCCTTCTACCTGATTCACTGTACTTATTCTCAGCCCCCTCACTTTGGTTTTTGGATTTATTTTTAAAGAAAAAATAAACATGCTAGTAGAAAGCCTTGTGTTAAAAGAAATGCAAAAACCTAAAGACATGTACAGTTGGAAAAAATTATCATGTAATCTGACAGTTTGGAATAATTAATTCCTTTGATGGATTTAACTTTTTACTATGTTTGGGCATGGTTCTGGAAGATTTAACATTTTTCTGAATTTTTTTATCATTTGAAATTACAGAGCCAACATAATTGACATACACTTGGACTGCTGTTAAGTCAGGAACAATTTATTTTAAATATCTGACACTGCATGTAGGCACATTTACTATAACACCTCAAAATTTCTGGGACTAATATAGGTCTGCCTGTGCTCATCAATCCTGTCATGATTTTTTTTCTCAGGCTGCTGTCCCTGAAATATGCTCACTCGAGATGGCTGCACAGCACACTGGAAACTTTGCATTTGTTATTATTATTGATTTATTTATGCAGACACTATGCTAATTCTCCAGGATGACAAGCATTTATAGCATCTCAGTCTTTGATGAATCTTCCAAAGTGTGAATGTCTGATCTATAAAGCTCCTTGTGATCAGGCATCCTACAGAAAACTGAACCTCCGAGCTGAGTCACACATGTAAGCACAGCGACTCTTGGACAGTAGCTGGGTAAGTGCAATCTATATGCATGAGTGTTTCAGAGGGACATATAGCACAATGCTGTAAGTACATAATTTGCAGCAACAAGCACTTCAATGACCCAAGCTAATCCCCTGCCTACTTCCATTCCTAGTGCAGATAGGATTCCTCATATGCAGGTGGAATTTGAGCGGTAAATTAAGGGCATTTATTTTGTACTCCTGGAACTCTTACTGAAGTATTGAGATTAAACCCAGGGTTATAAGAGGAGGGAGTAAGAACAGGCTGCCTTTTCCAGATGTGTCAGCCAGTCAGTTCCTAGTAAAGGCTGGAAGAAATTACTGCTTCTCCTGGCAGCCACAGAAAATGAGTTTCTGTTCAGGGACAAAGAAGACATGAACCTCTTTATATGCAACTTGGATTCAAACCTGGATTTTGCCTTTTTTGCTTCATCCTTTCGTTTCCTTTATTCAGTTAGACTGAAAGCCCTCTTCTATGCTTCCTTAGAATAATTGCTTTGATGACCATAAATCCGCTCAGTAAATGAATTGTTAATAGGAGATTAATATGAGGGAATGATTGTTTTTTTCCTCCTAACTCATCTGCTCACACAGAGGTGAGAGTCCAGAATAACTGTGTTGTTTTTCAGTTTAACTTACCATTACTACACAATAATTTTATACATTGAATTAATATTGGCTCAAATTCTGCTTCAAATTTGTAGACATGGTTCTCAGTGGGTTTAATAGGCCATTTAGTTACATGTCTTCGTACAGGCTTTTGCACTAAGTAATGACTGAGCCATTAAATATAAACAGTGGAATAAAATAATGCTTCAGTTTCATGCTTTTGTGTTGTAGGTATTTCTACATTCCAATAAATTGCAATTCTGAGTAGCCCAATATAAGTCTTCTCAGTTTCAATCATGTAAATAGGTAATGAACCTCAAGCCTTTTTAGATATTTGAAGAAAGTTTCTGAATTTTAGGTAGGCCTGTAAATGTCTAGACAGCTTTGCAATATAGACACTCTTAAGATTTTTAAGGAATATAATTTGCAGTGTTCAGTAAACCTCATAACACTGTGGTTTCTCTTAACTTTCTTTCTTTCAGAAACAAAGTTTCTGACAAATATGGAGGCAAGAGATTTCATCCATATCAAGAATGAAATGAAGAATTGGAGGTTGCTATTGCACTCTTTATAGAAACTTATGAAATTAAAGGAGATGAGAATCTCCTTCCAACCTCACACATTATGAGAACCTGTGATTCTCTGAAAGTTATGCAGTTCCAAATGGTATGAGAAACTGAGAAGAAAACCAAATGAAAAAAGTATTTTGTTGTCTATAACAATTTTGGGAATGTAGGTTATTCATTATAAGAAAATAAACAGAATTACTATATTTTTTGGTAACATTAGCTATGTGGAAGAATTTCTTCTTATAAAAATATAAAATATTTTTTCATTATTTTATGTATTTAAAAACACTGCAATATATTGTTTATAACTGTTCTGACATAATTTCAGAAATAATGAAGCAAAAATAATTTAGTGGAAATATTCTGCTCTAATATGAGTCAGCTACAGGGTAAAATCACCAACATGCCTTTTCCAGACCTTTGGAAAAATACCCAGTCTTGTGAATCCAAACAGTCAAACAACTAATTATACATGGACTTGTAAATCATGAAGCTTGAATCCTAGCGTGCTAGAGCTCTTGTAAAAGCTCTCAGACAGCATTTTCAGCTTTCATTTTTACTCTTGTACCAGAAGAATGACTGCTTTGCAGAAACGGTGAGATTCATGTTCTTTAAAGAACACAAAAAATGTATTTGTATTTGTTTATGTTTTTTAAAATTATTTTCCAACTTCTTTTCCTTTTGGCTTTCAGTACTATCTCCCTACTTTACATCTGTTTTGGATGGTGTGATGGGTTGATGCTGGCTGGATTCCAGGCACCCACCAAAGCCTCTCTGTCATTACCCTCCACAACCGGACAGGGGAGAGAAAATATAACTAAAGCTTCATGTGTTAAGATAAGGATCAGGAGAGGTCACTCACCAAATACCATCATGTAATCGTAAGAATTTACTTGTTTCTCAGAAAACTGAAGTTTTCTTCTCCATTCAGGCCATTTCAAATATTAGATAATATCACTCATAAAAATAGGGGTGGATTTTCCCATGCTTCTTATTTAGAAAGGGGTTTGGTACAAAAAACAATCAATGAGTGTCTTTAACAGGTGCTAAGTTTAGCTGTTGTTTTAAAATCCAAAAAGAGGGAATATTTGCTTTGTTCACATATTTTAATTTATTTCATTATACACATTTGATAGAGGTATTTGTTTAGTCGCTGTTCTCTAGATATTCACATAAACTCAGGATTAAACAGTACTGTGATGACAGTAGGTTTATTTTAGAGCTTAACTGTTGACCACTCACTATAGAAGTCGCATTCCTTTCCATTTCAACTACATTCTTCCAGGAAATCCATCCCTAAATCCATTGCTAGAAAGGCATAATAATCATATGCTCCAGACCTCTCCACAGTCATCCTCATGTGTAAAGTACTTTGACATCTACCAATGTACTTTACCACTAAAACCAGTTCTAAATCAACCAGCCACTTAAAAATCTACACCTGGCTAGAAAAGGAATATGAACCTTCAAATATGCTTGGAATAGCTCATGGAAAGAAAAACCACTTTAGTAAATAAAGGTCCATTATCTTTTCTTTCAGTATCGTATTACACCTTTATAATTAAAATAGGAGTTGTTTGGCTTAATATCTTCATTCTTAATACATTGTCATCTCAGTAAATAAGCAACTAGGCTACAAAACGCGTCAGCACAATCAGTTTTGAATAAGTTTAAATTGTTTGTTAGGCATTCAGAGAGCTGTCTGATCTCATTCTCCATTTTGAATCAGATCATGAACAGAACTGAAATTAGTGAATGTAGTCAATAATTTTATACTGCCAGGAAATTAATTTCTCCCTTTTTTTTGCTTCATAAAGAATTTTACATTCTGTTTTGATATCCTTAAATCATCATTCATGGCTTGCAGCTCAGATCTGTATTTACAGAAGTAAACCTCTTGCAGTAGAAACAATAATATATTTTGGAGGTAAGACTTGGACTTAAATTAACCTCTTGTTTTATTCCTCTCAACTTCTAAATTGGTAAAAGATAGTTGAAAAAAACCAGCAGATTGTTTTAAATTGTTGTAGTCACTTCAGATTACATTGCTTACATTCTATGGAGTTGCTTGTTACTATCACATGATGTAACATAATTTGTCAAAATGACATATCAGTAACATGGTAGAAACACCAGATGTCATAGGAATGTAAGTGCTCTGTCTGCCTAATTTAGTTAATTTGTCCTTTCCAGCCAACCTATCTTTAATGGTGGCCAGAACCAGATGCCTCAGAAGAAGCAAAAAACGTTTGACAGTGAAAAATGTTTGAAAAATCAGTGTAGGAGAGCATGTTCTTTCTTTCTAAATCCTGTTCAGCAAACAATTGGCTTATTTCCTGCAATATAAAGATACAAATTTCTGTGCTAACTCCTACATTCGTCAAGTCTGCCAAAAGTCTTCAGTTTCCTCTAATTTTAATTATGTTTATTTCCACTTTCATGTAATTCTGAACTTCTTTACTCCGTGTCTCAACTGTCTTCCTACATGTCATTTAGGATGTAGTTCATCAAACCAAACAGAAGAAATACGTGTGCAGGTAACCACGTACACCTTGATTTAATGCATACATAAAGAAAAAACCTATATTATAATGATTATCTTTCACCAAAGTATGTTTTTAAAAAGAATCTGAGAGAATCGAAATGATGTTTTCTTCCAGATGCAGATTGCATTCATCTGGGGTGTCTCTTACATCATATACTGTATGCACAGATGACAAGCAGTGAAGTGATATGCCAGTTTATATTTTTTTGAAAGTTGAGATGACCTTTGCATAAACAAGATTTTGACTAAATTGTGACAAACAGAGGAAAGTAGTCAATTTGCCTTTTCTCACAGACAGAGAAACTTCAGGAACTCGTGTTGGTAAGAGCATAGACTTCCTATCCTTTCTTATCTGAACCACTTTGCTAATTCCTATTTTAATAAGTAGACAGTCAATATAGAAAACTGTAATTCTTCTGTGAGGAGTAATGATTTACTGACATTCTATTAAGTTAGACAGCAAAATTCAATTTCTGACTTCTGGTAAGGAGTGAGCTTCATTTCACACAACACGTTCTTGAGACAGTATCCATATAATTCAAGAAGCCTGTTCCCCAGTTCTTGTTGCTCTCACAGAATCAGAACTGATTACTTTTTTCAAGCAGCTTTTCCCATTTTCAAAGCTTTTGTACACTTTTGTGAGTGTAAGGGACTTACTAGCACCGCTGCTTCAAATTCTCATGAGCTGCAGAAAAAATTGTTTATTTCTTGTTGATGAGGGCTACCTTGCAATGACATGCCTAGATAATTTAGAAACAGTGTGCAGGGAAAGCACCATGGAGGAGATTCATGGATGAAATAGGTAAAAGGGAGGAGAATTTCATTGAGAATGTAACTGGTTTGTATCCTCTTACACTAAGAACTTAATCTGAAAGAAGACATAAGATTAAAAAACAGATTCCTGTCCCTTAAATGTTTCTTAGTTGCAGGATGATGCCCAGAAAAAAACAACTTACTGAAGCAGCACTGCTAGACAGTGAATGACTGACAGTGTGAGCAACCAGCCTCCTCAGGGGCATCTGAACACTGCTTCATAGCAATCCAAATCCAGTAATGAATTTTTAAGTTATAAAGTATTTACTTTGCTGCATTTTGTTAGGCTTCAGTCCTGGAACCTGATAGTATTTAGGGGGAAAAAAAGGACAATATCATGTACTGCAGTTCAGTTCCACTTGATCACATCTTTCTGATAACTAGATGAAGCTTGACCTTGACTTCGATGCTTCTAAGAGAAAGAAAAGGTACAGCAAAAAGATGAGCAGAAGCAAGCAGGCAGGAAAAAGCAGCAACCTTTTTTTTCCCTTTTATTAACACAGATTATCTTATTTCAGGTTTTTGCACTTTCTCTTATTTCCTCTTTTGATGTGGATATAGGGGGATCCAGATAGCTATCATTCCATAATGTCAAATCAGACATACTGGCCTGAGAACTAACACTGGCCTGCAGCACTTCGACTGCTAAATTTATAGAAAAATAAAAAGGAATGATTTCTTTTTAGCAAAAAATATTTTTCCTTATTAATGGGTTTGTGATACACTATTAGACTATAAGCAGAAACACTGGATTTATGCACATCATGTAGTTTTTCTCTTTCTGCTCCCTATGAATATATTTTTTAATCAGCCTTTGGTTTTAGACTGAGCTGGTATGTAAAATTCCATTTTTTCCTGCAGACATAAGCTTAAAGTCAGGCCCATTCATTCTGGTACAGAATTCTGGCTGAAGAATGGAGATCAGCTGTTAGAGATAAGATTGTGTGCACACACATGGACTTGCAGATGCATAACTGGGAAGCTGAAGGGACTTACCATATTTTTTATGTGTGTGCTGGATTGACCTGAGCCAGTAGTTTAAGTCCCTGCACAGCTACTCTGTTACCCTGCCCTGCCCCAGAGGACAAGGAGGAGAATAAGAGGAAAAACAAGAAAACTCATGGGTTTAGAGAAAGGCAGTTTAATAAGTAAAGGAGAGGAAAAAACCAACTAGGAGCTTAAAGTTCCCAAAGGCTTTCTGGAGAAGATCTAAAGCTGAATACTGTTGAGATAATGTGAGAACAAAATAATTCTAATCAAACTGGCAGCCCCTCCTTCCACTGTGCAATACACTCCTCAGACCCTATTGGTTGTCTCAGTCTAAGGATCCTTAAGCTCTCACAGGGCTTTTTTGCTGTCTTCATCCACAAAGCTTCAGTTCCAGAAATACTGGATGTCCAGAAAATGTATTCTTAGAAGACACCATAACCCACCCCCCCTGTGAACTGGAGCCTATTTTTCTGAATATCAGTGAGGACAATATGAAACCTTTTGACACTGGGTTCGCCCCACTAGGAACCCCCGTTCTCTCAGAGAGAGAGAGTCTAAATTAAGTACTGTAGTTTCATTGCTCATAGACAATATCATTAGCAAGAGTTTTCAGGTTTCTTTGTTAAGATTTTTTGTAAAAGACTATGTGTAGATTGCCTCAAACTTCCTTAGATAACTATTAAATTGGTTTCCCATTACAAAAGATACTGTAAAGGAAAAAACATGTCTCTCCATGATTTAAGTTTCTGTGAGTACAGGCATGGACAAGACTTTGGAGAATTTAGCACACCTTGACTTTTTTGGAAGAGGCATATCATCATATATCATAATTACCTGTAAATAGAAAAGTTTAAAAAAATAATACAGGTTTGTGTACTCTGTTGCTTTTTTTTTCATTAAGAAGACTATTAGCCTACAAAAATGACCACTGAACATGACAGCTGGATAACTTTAATTTTACTCTAATCAAAACCTTAGGGAAAGCAGAAGATATAAAGAAAAAGGATTCTAGAAGAAACAGATTTTAGTACTATGCATGTAGCTTTTCTTCTTGAAGTTTTTAAGTGCTTGTTTGAGTTCTGAGGTTATGAAGCCAAGATATAAATTACGCTATAGACAATTAAATAATCCTTCTGGGAATAAAAGAGGAACAATGGTAAAAAAGCCACTGTAAGATATTTTTCTAAGGATATAAAAATGAATTAATGGATCTTCAACAGCTTGAAATTAAGCCCAAGTGAATTGCTATTGTTGGAGTGGGTATGAGGAGTTATGTAGTATTTTCTCATTTTATTAGAATTAAATAAAAGATGCCAAGCCTTAATGAATTTAAATACTGATGTTATGCAGTTTCTGTGACAAGAAAGGCACTCATTTAACAATCCCCATGTTTACTTTAGCTGAAAAGTCCCACACCTAATGAGATGAAGAAAATGTCCATATGTCATTTACAGGCTGTAATGGTGGAGATGGCACTGTAAAGTAACAAAATTCTTGCTGTCTATAAGCAAAATCATTAAAAAGCATAACAGTGGGTAGAATAAAGAAACACTAAATTTATAACATATTCTTAGATACAGTAGCATGTTGACTTCTAAGCAATAATTGACAATTAATGCTGATTAATCAAAGGAAAATGGGCAACTGGTTTTTTTTTTTAATGTTAATGAATAAGTGTCATGTACTTACACATTTATCCACTTCTGATTGTTATGCAATTGTTCTAGAAATAATAATCTCAGTCACTATTATCCTATCAAGTGACTATTACACCTGTCAAGGGAGTCACCTGTTTCTGTGAACTGAAAAAATAAGATATATACTAGTTTCCCAGTTCCTCTTATCCCTGATACCCCTACATGCCTTGTCCTTTCATCCACACATTGGTTTCATATGGTCAGAATGTCAGCTGGTGATACCTCTGCTGTGTGGAACCTCACTTGGTAGAGTCACCAGACTGTCTAGGTAATACACCACTGTTGATGTTACTTTACAAAGGGAAAAGAGAAGAACAGAAAAGCTGGGTTCAACCTAGTGTTCTCCATAAAATTAATTTATCTTTTTTACCGTGTTTATTGTCATATTGGAATTTCTGTTATATAGTCTGAAGTTGAGACATCTGTCCAGTTTGGTGCTTATTTTATCTAGATTTTTGTCTTCTCTCCTCAGCCCCTTCTTTATTCACACTACAGAAGAGAATATATTTAGTCTAATTTCAGGAAGGTAAATTGCAAAATTCTTATCGAGATGTATACCTCTGATTCTCTTGTCTAATTTTTATTTGGATGATTTTCTTAAGACAGTAGAAGGATTTTTCCTTAAGACAGTAGGAGGTTTCATAATTAAAACCAGACTGAAGGCCTTAAAATAGACCTTCACATCTCTAGAAAAGAACAAATGCTGTAATAAGTTAATGATTTTCAGTGGGTGTTTTCTGTAGAGCTACAATATATTATTTAGAAACATATTTGTTTTGTAGTCATGTCAATAATCCATCAAGTATTCATCATCTCTTTCTCATGTTCCATCTTAGACTTAGTGGGATTTTTTATTTTTGTTAAGAGAATCTATGCAAAATGGTACTGTAATTCAACTACATCCACCCTTCTTTTTCTTGTTTTAATGTTTTGATTTTAGTTTGAGTTGCAAATTACCATGAAGTTATTAAAATTTTTAAATTCTTCCCATGTTGCCGTCTCATTTTATATTCTTGCAAGATGTATGAGAGCACTCTTTAATGCTTATCATTATTGATGAAAATCATGGATAGAATTTTTTATGTTTGTGACCAACGAGGACAATTTCAAGCACTGAGTATTATAAAATCATTAAAATATTAATTGGTGTCTTCATCTCCTCAGAAATTTAAAATGGTATATGGGGATGTATACTCTGTGACCAAGCTTCTCGTTGAAAAATTAAAGGTTGCTCAGGTCTTGCAAAAGAGATATAGCACCAGCCTCATGTAGCTATACCTATGTTATATGTTATGAATCACACAGAGACTTAGACTGTACTGGAGAATGTAATGAAGAATACAGTGTGTTAAACCTCCTTTCCCCTTCTCCATTTAAAAGACGTGTTCACAAATGTTAAAAGAGCTTGCTCAATTATTTCAGGTTTACTAATAATGGGAAAATATTTTGTATTTATTGCAATTTAGTCAGGATGAACTCCTGTGTAGTTAAAAATGATATGGCTTCTGTCTGTTAGCACTGACATTTAAAGTATTTTTCACCACAAACACATTCTTACAGTCCTTGCATGCATTTCTTCAATCTCTGCTCATCTACCCCTCCGTTCAATTAAATTAATTTTTATGGAAAGTTGCATCGCTCTGTGGTTAACTGAACATCATACCACCCTCAGTGGATAGAGGTGTAAGAATGTACTATGTGAATTCTCTTTTTCCTTTCCCTGTGGCACTTAATGATTGTAGCAGCTGCATCAATGTTACTAAGCAATGTCATTCAAGAAGAGCAGAACCGTAAAGTGAAATGGTTGGTGCTGAGTGTTAAGATATGCAGGCCTGGCAGGAAGTTAAGCTATCCAAACAGACTCTGAGAATCTACAGAACGTGACATGAGAAATTGCTGAACACCATAAATAACACAGTGAGAAGCTGGCAGAAATTACAGCTAGTGCTGTGAGGAGTGGCTGGATTGCACAGATGGCTAAGGAGGAGGCGTGTGAGAAACAGCCAAGATTCACAGATAATTGTGAGTAGTATTGGAACCCTTTGGGGGAGGAGCACCTAAGTAACCCTATTGGTAATATGAGATAAGGTTTAGACCAAATTACATGTGCAGTCTTTATTTGGAAGGAGACAAGGATGGAGAAAGGAAGGATCAAGGTGGATGGAAGAGAAATATGACTAAAGTGGTGGGTGGGGTCGATGGACCGATGCTGCGTTTTTCCCACAGTGTCCCTCGTGGAGACGCTTTGGTGGCACTCTGCCAGCACCCACGCATGCACACGGTCTCACCCCCGCAGGTGAATGCAAGCAGCCACTCACACACACAAAGTCTCTGCACGTTCCGGAGACGAAGAAGCAGGAGGGATTCTTTGTGTGCAGTTCCGAGGCATTTATTGGGTTCTCACCACGGACCGAGAACAAACGCACTCAAAGGGGAACAGAGGCAAAGAACCCCGAACAATCGCGTGTGGGTGGTTTTACCCAGAGGGGTCCCAGGGGCAGGCAGAGCATCAATAACCAATAATCTGAGGGTTGGGGGATAGAGGCAAGGTTGAGTGACATAACAGGGGCCAGTGGAAGAAGGGAGGGGAGGGGAGAGAGGACCAGGGGCCAGTGGGGTACCAACAAAGGGAGAATTTTCTGGCACAGTGATGTGGGGAGAGACCATTTCGTAGCAACATGGGGGGTGCAACGTGGACTTAACCACAGCAACATATGACTGTCAAAAACAAGGAGGAGGGGAGGAGGCTTTTTTGCATGTAAGCAAATGGGTGGTCAGTACACTTGTATGACTGAGCCTCTCTACTTTTGTTTTGTAATGCCACTCTGTGTGCATGAGTTGGAAAGTCTAAGTGACAGCAGCTGTAGACTGGGTTGCCTGTATACTTAGCTAGTGAGCTTGACTCCTCTGTGTGCATGTGTGTGCGTGCACGTGCAGGTGTACCTGCCCTTGTGAAATTCGCACTCAGTCCTGCTACTGGCTGAACCTGCAAATAGAAGCAGTAGCAGCTTCTAAATATCAAATACAGGAAATGCTGGTAATCAGGAGTTTCACTTCAAGAGTACATTCTAAATAGGAGCAAAGACAACAGTATAATCATGTGCAATGCCATTTCATATGTTCTCTTTTCCATTTTCACTTTTCTAAGACTAATGGTCATGAAATTTTCCCTTGCGCTTCTACATTTTTGGTCATCTATTACAATCCTCTGCAAATTTTCTACTTCTCTTTGGGGTTTTTTGGGGGGGCATGACAAAGGAAAAGTTTTTCTCAGCATATATCTGTGATGGAGAACTGATGGGTAACACTGTCATGCTCATGCTTTTAATTTTGTCATCAATTCCTTATGCTTAAGATTACTTTTATTTTTTCACATCAGCTGATGACTTTCAAAATAATGTTATATTTTAAATAACTAAAGGCATTAAATTAACAGATATTGCCTGTCCCTGATTAGACACCAAACTGGAAGGTAGCAGAAAACCCCCCTCTTTTCTGAAGGACAAGCACAGAGTTGAGATCTGATCTGAGGTCAGATTTTTGGGTGTTGCTTTATGGCTGAAACTTTCAGATGTAGAAAACCTGGGCATAGAGACATTTCTGCAGACCTTGTTAAAACTGAGATTTACTAAGCTGGGTGCTGGTAATGAGATATATGAATGTATAATCTTTAAGATCTTTTTTCTGATAAGTCAGACACAGGAGCAGAGACATCCAGGACAGCAGCAGAAGGCATAGCTAGAAAATGAATCTTCAAACAGAAGACTGTATGTAATGTTTCTATGATGGAAAAGAAAACCTGGAACAAAGGCTTCAACTGCATTTATTCAGATACCTGCTTTATTGTCTCAGGTGAATAATTTCAGAAAATCACATGCCCATGTTGATAGCAACCATTGTGGCAGTACTAAGTAAGAAGGAAATAACAGAAGGGCTGATACAGATCATTGAAGGAGACCAAATACTATCCTAGCAATGAAATTATGTTAGTTCAGCTCTTCATCTTCCTGGGATTAATGAAGCTTTCTCACTCAACTGAAATGTGAAACGAACAAAAAAACCCATCACAAACAAATAAATAGCAACTTCAGAAATTGAAGAAAGTGAATTTCTTTAGAAAAGAACAAAAGCAGTATTAGAATATCAGCTGTGATCCCTTTCTTTCAGGTAAACTCAATCCTTTAGTTTAACTGAATTATAATAATATGGCATACATTCTGTTTAAGTCCTTGCATGCAACTGAAATACTAGAAATTTATCCTGGTGAAGATTTCATTACCTCTGAGTATTTGCCAATGAAAATAAAAACTGCAACACTGCTGAAAATTTTCCCTTGTGAGAGTCTACCTTATATTTGTATTTATTGACCACTATTAACACAGAAATAAGATAGGAAAAGTTGCTGTAGAACTATCTACTTTCTGTATATTTTCATTCTTCATTGGTTATTGCTAATTTTTTAAGTCTGCATTTCAAAACAAAAGATTTCCAGCTCTTTCATTTCCAGTTATCAGAAAAAAAATAAAGCTTTTTCTCTTGGTTCATATATCAAACACTTCTTACCAAGGACCTTGTTTCAGAATGCTAAACTCCATTTGCAATTTTACTGCATAAAGAAAGCTAAATTGACTGTAACTTGCTTTCATAGGCTATGTAGTAACAGCTGGGCAATGCTGGCAGTGATTATCTTGTATCAGAAGTAGGCAAAATTCACGTTTGACCACTTATCTTCTGCAATACACTGGATCCAGTTCTGAACAGAAGGCAGAACTTACTCTAGTGGACTGAAATAAAAGTCAATTTGGAAATGCTGGGAGAAATACCTATTGGTATGGTAATATGTGCTCAGATTTTTTAAAACCAGTTGCCATAAAGGTATAATAACGTGGAGAGGGTACTATTTTCAGATTGCTTCATAAGACTGTCTCCTAGCTCCAGGGCTCAATTTCAGTTTCTTGCTGAGTCCAAAACATGCCAGGCTGAGATAGGCAATTTTTCCCCCAAGCTTTGGCTTACCTTGAGATGAAACAAGGCCTGCAGGAAAAGACTGAAGTTTGGCAGGAGGCTCTTGACTGTAGATGAATTGGTAGGGCTGATCACAGATAATGAATGCCCCTCAGTGCAGAGGCTTCTATAAAGACCTTTTTCCTGATCCTAAGTTCATTCTGCTTCAAAATTTGCTGACTAAAACTCACAAACTACAATGAAAACTCTACAGCTTCCAATTTTTGACCTGAATATGATTATTTTTCTGAATAGTAGATTCCTATGTGTGTGTGTGTGTGTGTGTGTGTGTGCATGTGTGCTTGCGTGTGTGTATATTCTGAGATAGATATAGATAGATAGATAGATAGATAGATAGATAGATAGATAGATAGATCGATCAGAAACTCTGCTTGCTGGTAATTTCCTCAAAAATAATTTAAAAAATGCTAATGTCCAGTGTATATTTCTAGTACTTGACTATGAACTCAATCGTATTAATCCTTATAAATAACAGAATCAAGTACTTTCTCCTTGAAGTGTTTCTTGCAAGATTCATTTTCCTAATGCTTTTTACAAAGTGAAAGACCATTGCCTTAGATAGCAAAACTTCAACTTGCAATACACCCCTCCCCACAACAGAAAATGCAAGACAACACTGTTCCAGTTCAGGCATTTTACCGATTCACAGATCTGCACTAAAGTTCACAGAGACTACCCAAAGGTACTTGTCATTTCAATGAAAAATGGTTTTTAAACTCTATAGGTATGACCTTGCTGAAGTGATGACTACAAACACATACATACAGCCTACCTTTCTGGAAATTCTCTCATTAATGAGGAAAACATAATTTAGTAGAGAGGTAACATCATTCTCTAACCGAGGCAGCAACAATACTGACAGATGTTTGTTTGACATGGATGAATGGAGGTATGTTTTCAGCAAGTTAAGCTGGGAAACTCTATATGAATCAGATGCTACAGGTAGAAAATCTGACATCAAAACCCCTGGTCTCTTGCTGCAGTGTTTGCAGATAAGTAATAGAGTGTCTTTTTATACTAAATATGAGGAACAGACATTTATATTCATTTTCCCTTCACAATATATATCTAATTCCTCTGATAGTTGAGAATTCATATTATCTCAGTCATCAACATGTTAATCCCTTTCCTAATAATTTCCACCTCTTGCTTATACACAAGTCTTCCTTGCAAATTGTAATTTCTGTCTTTTGGAAACAAATAGTTTCAAAAGAGTGTTTTAAAGGTACAAAAATGCAACAGGATTCTTCTACTGAAAGATAAGGCACCATATAGAAGAGAAAAACAGTTAAGCATGTCTTAATGAAAAATATGAATGTATAATTTTCTGTGAACATCTCTCATGTAATTCTGTCACAACCTATAAAAAAGGATTTTGTAACAATATAATAGCTTTTTCTAAAGGCTCCTTTTATTTTCCTCAATAAGACGTACCAAATTCCAAAACATTGCTTCAAGACAGCATGATGCAAGACAAAAGTTATTTTTAGTTATTTATTTTATTATCCTAATACTTCTGCAATGGAAATATCTCTATGGCTCATTCTTAAAAGTCCAAGTATCCAATTCCAGAAAGGATTTCTTTCAGCAAGTCTAGTCTCACAAACTGTTAGACTATTTCCTAAAAAAGGAATGAATGGCTGATTAATTCTATCAGTAGTTCAGAACCTGTGGAAAACTATGTGCATGCAAATTGTTATTGTTATTATGAAGCACAGATAACAACAATACAAACATTTTATTCTCAGTGTTTCACAATAGGATTTGTGCTGCAGTCTTTTATGGCAAGTGTAAAGAGGTAATCACTTTGACCGATTGTTGGGATCCATTTGCAGCAACAAAGTAAAATCTCGTGGATGTTTTTGGTAGGCCTGTAAAGAAGAGCTAAACAATGTTAGCTGACTGTTATCTATTTTTGCATTATATTGAAGACAGTACTTCAGGGTTTTCATCCAGAATTTTGGCTAAAGGCAGTAAACAATATGAGCCACCAAGCATTCTGTTCTGGAAGAGCTTGTTGACTATACTTGCATTGATTAAAATAGTATTTTTGAAATAATAACCAGTGACAATACAAACATATCTGAGCTATTCTTCCACAAAGACTGTGCAAGTCTTCAGATTCTGCTCCAGTTGTCAACTATCTGCTGTGTGATTGCCCAGACCAGAAGCTTTTCTGTTTGACAAAAATCACAACTAAGCTGGTATCAAGAGAAGGACAAAGGGAGATGTGACAATACATGAAGCCTTTACCCTTTACTGCAAAATTAATGTAGATTTCCAGATTTAACTTTCTGATTGCAATGTCAAACCCTTATCAAAAGAGTCTAGTAAGACTCCATTGTTTTTCTGCATGAATTCTAAATTATAATGACAGTAATCTGCTCCAGGCATTGTGCATTTCAGGGCCATTATTATACTTCACAGTACACTAGAATCACTTGGGTCTTGAGTCTAATATTTTATTCCACTACCCAAGGTATACTAAAACTGCCCCAAAATGCACTGCTTTTTATGTCTAATTGTCTAAGGAATGTGATTATTCTCAATAGTAGGCACTATTCAAGCCTGTTTAAAATGTCGAATATATGGTTTTTGGAAATTTATAGTACTTGTTTATTTACTACCTTATCAGAGAATAAAAATTACTTATGGAAATAAAAGCCCAGCTGGATATTCTCACTTGAGAATCTTTCACATTAGAAGTGACATTAATTTTCAGATTTGGAAAATAGATGAAAAGTGTCTGACTGGATTTTAAAGAGTTTATTAATTATTTTTGCAACAACTTAACAGTCTATTCTCCAAGTAATTTTCTACTGGATGCCTTTCATTATGTACTACATTGAAAAAGAGTGTAAAATTATTTAGATAATGGTAATGGATGTTTTGTTTGTTCTATTATTTTTATCTGAGCTAGAGAAGCTAAAAAATCCTGGAGTGATCAGAGGTAAGTCAGAGGCATGCTTGTTTTCTTCTTGAAATACCTTTATTGTAACTGGAGTAACAAGTAAATTAATTAAACCAGATTGGCAGATACAATCCTGTTTGTCTTAAAGTCATAGAACAAAAAACAATATAATCCCACATGTATCACTCAGGGAAGTTCTGTACTCAGAAGTCTGTTTCTCCTTTCTTCCTCTCATTTGTCTATCTCCCTTGTCTCTTTTTTTTTTTTTTTTAACCCCGAAAAATCAAGAGATCTTTTCCATCAGTATCACTGTAGTCAGAGACTTCTCTAAAGTAACAAACTTTGATTCCTTTGGGCCTTCCATGTGGTGCATGAATCTGTATGACTATTAGCTGAGCTGTTCATAACAAGAGAGAAGAGATTTATGGCAGCCCACAAGGGCCTCACCTCTCCCTCCAGGCTTGGGCAAGCTGGTACTGCCCAAGACCTTCTCCCCCATCTGCATGGAGAGGATTTGCAAAGGGTGTCTGAGGCAGTTCTCTCCCCAACATTTGTATGTGAGGAAATGCATCAGTCTCTGTGGTTTGGGTCTGATTTGGCTAAATTGATGTGGATGTCAGCATGTATTTCTTAATATTTTCTTATTCTCTTCCATAAAAGAGGCTTTTGGCATGCTTTTGAGAGTTCATTGTGCTTGGTGGTATAGTACTGGCATGAATGAGGCTTGTATTTGTGTTTAGAACATAGATATCCCAGTAGCAAAATACTACCTGAGAAAGATGATGTATCAAGAGTGTCATATTAGATGCCCCTTCCTCCTTGTCACTTGATCTTGCAGATTGGTAGATTTATTGAGAACATAAAGCAAGCGCTCAATACTACTTTTGGCAGCAGCCAAGTATTTGTTAAAAGCAGTCCAAACCAACATGGTCTAAGAGGTAGAATGACCCACAACAGATTATAAAATTATATAACTGAGTAACAAATAACAAGCAATATTTGTAGAATGGATAACAAATAATGAGTAATTAATTATTTGAGAGGTATTAATGCATGACAAATAATTTTGAGAACTATTTCAGACATGCTGTGATATAGGAATAATGTATAATAAATTTGGGATTCAAGTTTCAGATGTTTTTCCTAAAAACCCCCCCCAGCATTTGAAAACTACATGCTTTTTTTCAGGGATTCTAAAATTCAGCTGAAAACTAGGTAATCTAATTTTTTAGAATAAATATGCTAAAAAATCAACATCACAAAATTCTTAGCAAATCCACTATATATATAGAAAGGGAGTTCCTAATGGAATGCAAAGGCCCCAGCTGATAAACTTTCCACTAACTAGATAATCTCTACTGTCATTAATATCTTTTTTGTAATAAGGGAATAAGCTGCATGACACAAGCAGTTGGGTAGTGTTTGCTAGATCAGCTTCAAATTTTGGTTAGATGGATGGCTAAGGGCTGTTAGAAAGAGCGGCATTTTTGTAGGATTTGCAGAGAGGACTGTCTTGCTTTTATGTTTTTTTTCTGTGAAGCTGAGTTTATTTAGATGATTAATAAACCCTGATTCTTCAGCTGGCTTAATGAGAATAAGTTTTAATGGCATCACATACGGAAGTCAGAAATAGGATTAGTCTTAGAATTCTAAGGCATTTATTTCTAGAGGGAGATATGGTTAAAAAATACAGCATGCAATCTAAATATCCAATTATACACAAGTCACCTCTTTACTAAAAATTAAAGTGAATGTGTCACAGCCTTGGGAGATCAAAATAGGTAAGTACATTTTATTTGTTGATGATATCATTACTTTCATACATCACTGATTGCAAATGTTGTGAAAGAATAGAAATTATTTAAAAAATATTTCTGCTTCCACAAAAAATGTCAGAAATGTCTGTTATTGCAGACTTCAAAAACTTTCACATCACTGAGCAATCATTCTATTGTGATCAGTGAGCAATGTATTTTACATCTGGAGGAAACATAATAAATACTTTAATGCACTCATTCTGATTTAACCCTGAACATAGCAAAACATTATTCAAAACTGAACAGCCTATGGAATTATTCAAAGACTGACAAAGCAAACTGAGTTGTGATAAAGATAAGAATGTGTCATGATAAAGAAGATTTTGCAAGCTTTAACCAAAATGTAGGTTTTTTAGAAAAAGAAAAATCCCTCAACATCTTTTCCCTGTTCTGGATATTTCGCTGTTTTTCTCTGCATGTTGGCCAGTAGTACAGATACCACTGATAACTGGGCAAGAAGGGACGGCGCCCTGTCCACAATGTCTGACAGAAGGCCTACCCCACTCCCACCAAGCTCACAGGCCGTTTGCTCCAGCAGTCACCCCCTTCTCCCTCCTCATATTTTCTGTCATGACTGCCTGAACCAGCCACCCCTGTCACTTCACCCAGAACACCAGACCCAGGAAGCCTTTCCCCAACCCACGCATGAGGACAACATTTAGTTTTGGCCACCATTTTATGGCAGGGAGCTGCCATTTTGTTAAACAACATAACCCACGTATTTTCACATTGGTCCGTGATTGTCTGATGTCTATTACTTGAATATATTGTATATAAATGTATATTTATATAATATATTAGATATATATATAGATAAATATAGAGATAGATAGATAGGTAGATAGATAGATAGATAGATAGATAGATTATAGATAGATAGATAGATAGATGTAAACATAGGATCAGCTAGCCCTGCCAGATAATCAAAGGAGTGCCTCAGGACATGTGTTTGACAGCATTAAGAAAAGACAATTAGGCTACAATGTGTATGCATATATATAGATATGTGTGTATATGAATTTAACCGTTAGAATATCTAATTGATGTTTTGAGAAGACATGTTTACACATTAATAAAGATAAATATTTAGGTGGAATGTGCAAGATCTTTCACAGGATAGGCAAAGTATATGAAGAGATAAGCATGAAGGAATGAAGCAAGTGAAAATACTCAGACCAATTGACACTAAAATGGCATTTGGTCTCTGATGAGACACATTCTTAACCTATACTTCTGCTGTAATTCAAACTGGCAGTATGAATTACACAAATAGACTAGAAGCAGTTCCTCTTTTTATTATTTTCTGCCTGTGTTCTGTATTGAATAAATTTATTTTTATAGCTGAAACATGAACAAGTGACTTTTTTCAGAGGCTTGCAGTATGAATTTTGAAAGGTGGTTAATGGACGTCTGGTGAAATTCTGTTGAAATAACTGTTCACAGGCACAAACTAGCATATGCATTCAGCAGCATTTTCCTTTTGTATTAGCTGAACCCATTTCAGAGCATGCAGAACACTGTGAAAAGATTCAGTTGAAAAAGATGAACATTTTTGACAGATTGAGCATAAGGCAGTCATCTTGATTATTTCTCTATTCTCAAACCTCTAAAAGAAGCCTTCCATTCCAGAAAGTCTAGCATTTACTGAGCCTGAAGACTCCTTTCCTTTTCCCTTTCTTTAACCAGGGATTACAGAGAACGTTTCAGCACCTGCCTATACAGAATGTTAGTGTGACCTTGAGGTCCAGAATTTGGGTTCTTTTCCTGTAGAGAAACTTTGGATTTCTTCTATTAGAACCTAAGAAATAAGTATCAATAATACATTATCCTTGTCTAAAGTTCCAGGTGACTTTTGCAGGACAGGAACAAAGTACTAGGGGAAAAAAAAAAAAAAATTAGCAAAAGAACTTGAGAAAAGTAACATTTTATCCACGTGCTCTTTGCTTGATTTAATAAGCAGAAGGTTATATAGTTTCTGGAGATTTTATTGCATTTGAAAAGCAGTATTTTCACATTTCTCAGAATTTTCACATTTCTCAGAAATCTAACCTAGGAAACCACAAAATGTTGAGTTGTTGTATTACCTCTAATTTTTTACTAATAAAGCTGCAAATTTGCAAACTGCAGTAAAACAGGGTCTGTGAAAGAGACTATAGGCTATTGGCAAAAGACTTAAATTGCATGTAAGGCAGGCAAGAAATGTGTCTGTTCTCACAGATTTATGTGATCATGTGTTCTCTTTCATATGTGATGCTTAATAGAAGTGAACCTAATTGACAGGAGGATATATCCTTGCTGATAGAGGATGAAGCCTGATGTAGGATATTAAACTCCTGTACTCAGGTTGCATACTTCAATGTTCAGAACTTAACTGTTGTGGTGC